>JAJPUD010004611.1:54177-116309 GCA_023553655.1 Myrmecobius fasciatus | reverse complement strand
TGTAAAGATGATTTCCCAATTTATTACTTCCCTCCTAATCTTGTCTGCATTGATTTTGTTTGTACAAAAACTTTTTAACTTAATATAGTCAAAGTTATCTATCTGGTTTTCAATTAAAAGTTCCAGTTCTTCTTTGGACATAAATTTATTCCATCTCCACAGGTCTGAGAGGTAAACTATATTATGTTCCTCTAACTTGTTTACAAAATCACTCTTTATATCCAGATCATGAACCCATTTAGATCTTATCTTTGTATGTGGTGTTAGATGTGGGTCAAGCCCTAATTTCCTCCACACTAGTTTCCAGTTTTCCCAGCAGTTTTTGTCAAATAGTGAATACTTATCCCAAAAGCTGGGGTCTCTGGGCTTATCAAAAACCAAATTGCTATAGTTATTACCTAGTTTGTCTTGTGATTCTATCCTATTCCACTGATCGACTACTCCATTTCTTAGCCAGTACCAAATGGTTTTGATGACCGCTGCTTTATAATATAGTTTTAGATCTGGTACAGCAAGTCCACCATCGTCAGCCTTTTTTTTCATTAATCCCCTTGAAATTCTTGACCTTTGGTTTTTCCAAATGAACTTTGCTACTATTTTTTCTAGATCTGTAAGATAATTTCTTGGGAGTTTGGTATGGCACTAAATAAGTAAATTAGTTTGGGTAGTATTGTCATTTTTATTATATTCGCTCGTCCTACCCATGAGCATTTTAAGTTTTTCCAATTGACTAGGTCTGATTTGATTTGTGTGGAAAGTGTTTTGTAATTTAGTTCATATAGTTCCTGACTATCCCTTGGCAGATAAATTCCCAAATATTTTATACTATCAACAGTTATTTTGAATGGAATTTCTTTTTGTATCTCTTGCTGCTGAACTTTATTGGTAATATATAAAAATGCTGATGATTTATGTGGATTTATTTTGTATCCTGCCACTTTGCTAAAGTTGTGAATTGTTTCTAGTAGTTTTTTAGTTGAGTCTCTAGGGTTCTCTAAGTATACCATCATGTCATCTGCAAAGAGTGATAATTTGGTTTCTTCACTACCTACTCTGATTCCTTTTATCTCTTTTTCTTCTCTTATTGCTGAAGCTAACATTTCTAATACAATATTAAATAGTAATGGTGACAGTGGGCAGCCTTGTTTCACTCCTGATCTTATTGGGAATGGTTCTAGTTTGACTCCATTACATATGATGCTTGCTGAAGGTTTTAAGTAGATACTACTAATCATTTTAAGGAAAAGCCCATTTATTCCTATACTCTCCAGTGTTTTTAATAGGAATGGGTGTTGGATTTTATCAAATGCTTTTTCTGCATCTATGGAGATAATCATATGGTTTTTGTTAATTTGGTTATTAATATAATTGATTATGCTAATAGTTTTCCTAATATTGAACCAGCCCTGCATTCCTGGTATAAATCCTACTTGGTCATGATGTATTATCCTGGGGATGACTTTCTATAATCTTGTTGCTAAAATCTTATTTAAAATTTTTGCATCAATATTCATTAGGGAAATGGGTCTATAGTTTTCTTTCTCAGTTTTCTCCCTACCTGGTTTAGCTATCAGCACCATATCTGTGTCATAGAAGGAATTTGGTAGTACACCTTCTTTCCCTATTTTTTCGAATAGTTTATATAGTATTGGGATTAATTGTTCTTTGAATGTTTGGTAAAATTCACATGTAAATCCATCTGGTCCTGTAGATTTTTTCTTAGGGAGTTGATTAATAGCTTGTTCTATTTCTTTTTCCCGAAATAGGGCTATTTAAATAATTTATTTCCTCTTCTGTTAATCTGGGCAATCTATATTTTTGTAGATATTCCTCCATTTCATTTACATTTTCAAATTTATTGGCATAGAGTTGGGCAAAGAAACTCCTAATTATTACTCTAATTTCCTCTTCATTGGAGGAAAGTTCTCCCTTATCATTTTTGAGACTAATAATTTGATTTTCCTCTTTCCTTTTTCTAATCAAATTAACTAAAGGCTTATCTATTTTGTTGGTTTTTTCATAAAACCAACTCTTACTTTTATTTATTAATTCAATAGTTTTCTTATTTTCAATTTTATTGATCTCCCTTTTAATTTTCAGAATTTCCAATTTGGTATTTAATTGAGGGTTTTTAATTTGGTCTTTTTCTAGCTTTTTTAATTGTAAGCCCAGTTCATTAATCTTCTCCTTCTCTGTTTTACGCAAGTAAGCATCTAGAGATATAAAATTACCCCTTATAACCGCTTTAGCCGAGTCCCACAAATTTTGGTATGTTGTCTCATTGTTGTCATTCTCCTGGATGAAATTTTCGATTGTGTCTGTAATTTGCTCTTTCACCCATTCGTTCTTCAGGATTAGATTATTTAATTTCCAAATAACTTGTGGTCTATTTTCTCCTGGCCTTATATTACATGTGAGTTTTATTGCATCATGATCTGAGAAGGATGCATTTACTATTTCTGCTTTTCTGCATTGGATTTTGAGGTTTTTATGCCCTAACACATGATCAATTTTTGTATAAGTTCCATGAACCCCTGAGAAGAAAGTATACTCCCTTCTATCACCATTCAATTTCCTCCAGATATCTATCATACCTAACTTTTCTAGCCTTTTGTTAACCTCCCTAACTTCTTTCTTATTTATTTTGGAATTTGATTTATCTAATTCTGAGAGAGCAAGGTTGAGATCTCCCACTAGTATAGTATTACTGTCTATTTCTCCTTGCATCTCTCTTAACTTCTCCTCTAGGAATTTGGATGCTATACCACTTGGTGCATATATGTTAAGTATTGATACTGCTTCATTGTCTATGGAACCCTTTAGTAAAATGTAGTTTCCTTCCTTATCTCTTTTAATTAGATCTATTTTTGTTTTTACTTGATCTGAGATAAGGATTGCTACCCCTGCCTTTCTTTGTTCACCTGAAGCATAGAAGATTCTGCTCCAGCCCTTTACCTTCACTCTGTATGTATCTCTATGTTTTAGGTGTGTTTCTTGTAAACAACATATTGTAGGATTCTGGCTTTTAATCCAGTCTGCTACCCGCTTCCATTTTATGGGAGAGTTCATCCCATTCACATTCACAGTTAAAATAACTATATCTGTATTCCCTGCCATCTTATTTACCCAGAGTTATGATTTTCTCTTCCCTTTCCCCTCTCTCCCTTCCCCCTCCCCAGTACTTTGCTCTTGATGACCACCTCCCACCAATAATCCTCCTCCCTTTAGAGTCCCACCCTCCCCTTTATACCTTTCCCCTAATCCTTCTATTAGTTTATCCCTTTCCTTTTCTCCCCTCCCTCCTACCTTCCCACAAGGAGGGTCAGTGCTTTCTTTGAAGCCAAATGTGTCTGATATACTCTCTTAGAGTCCAATCTAATGAGAGTAAGGTTTACACAATACTCATCGCCCTCCCTTCTTTCCCTCAATTATATTAGATCTTCTATGTCTCTTTATGAGATTTTGCCTTATTTTACCTCCTTTATTTTTACTTTATTTTGCCTCCTTTTCCCCCTCTTACCCCTCTTTTCTTTTTCAGTATGGTATCCCTTCCACCTCTATTTTCTTTTCCATTATTATCAAAGAAAAATCAAATTATACTGCCATTCTTTAAAGGATAGCTATAGTAGGAATATAGTTCTCAAGAGATTTCCTTTTTACCTTTTTATGTTTCTCTTGAGTTCTCTATTTGGAGGTCAAATTTTTTGTTCAGATCAGGTCTTTTCATTAGAAATAGGTGAAATTCTCCTGTATCATTGAATGACCATCTTCTTCCCTGGAAGATGATGCTCATTCTAGCTGGATAACTTATTCTTGGCTGTAATCCGAGTTCTTTTGCCTTTCGGATTATCTGGTTCCAGGCCCTTCGATCCTTCAATGTGGAAGCTGACAGATCCTGTGTAATTCTAATGACAGTTCCTAGGTATTTGAACTGTTTCTTTCTAGCTGCTTGCAATATCTTTTCCTTGGTGCGATAGTCCTGAAATTTGGCCACGATATTCCTTGGGGTTTTAATTTTGGGGTCTCTTTCTGGAGGTGATCGGTGAATTCTTTCAATGCCAATTTTGCCTTCTGATTCTAAAACATCAGGGCAATTCTCTTTCATGATTTCCTGGAAGATAGCATCCAGGTTCTTTTTTTCATCGTGGCTTTCAGGGAGTCCGATAATCCTTAAATTGTCTCTCCTGGATCTGTTTTCCAAGTCAGTTGTTTTTCCTAGGAGATATTTCATATTTTCTTCTATTTTTTCATTTTTTGTTTTTGTTTAACTGATTCTTGAAGTCTTTTTGAGTCATTTACTTCTATTTGTTCAATTTTAATTTTTAAAGTATTATTTCCTTCAGTTATCTTTTTTAGCTCCTTTTGTAGCTGGCCAATTGAATTTCTGGATTCAATGCATTCTTTTTCCATTTTGCCAGTTTTATTTTTCAGTGAATTGTTGTCTTTTTCCAATTCACCAATTTTGTTTTTCAGTGAATTGTTGTCTTTTTCCAATTCACCAATTTTGATTTTCAGTTCACCATTTTTATTTTCCAGTGAATTGGTGATTTTTTCCAATTCACCAATTTTGTTTTTCAGTGAACTGTTTTCTTTTTCCAATTCACCAGTCCTATTTTCCAGTTTTTGATATTTCTGTTGCCCTGATCTCAATTTATTTCCCCATTCTTCTTCTAGCTCTCTTTTGAGATTCTTAATGCAATCATCCAGGTAAGCCTTCTGAAAGAGAGACCAACTTAAGTCTGCCTTTGTGGCTTCATCTGGGATTGTTTTCATAATGTCAGGATCTGGGGACTGTTCTATTTTTTCTCTGTAAAAGCTTTCTATGGTGAGAGCTCTCTTCTGCTTCTTGCTCATGATTTAAAGTTGGGATATTGGTCAAAACCAGAGAAAACTGCAACGATTTGTATTTTCCCTGGGGCAGTTTGCCGAGTTGACTTCTGGTCTGAGGCTGGTCGGGCTAGATTCGCACTAGGACCACGTTTTCAGCTGGTCTCGATCCACCCTTTTCCAAAGGCAGATCTGCCAAAGCACCTGCCCGCAAGCTGAGCAAAGTGGCCCAGGCGTCTCCCAGGGGCTTCCTGGGTGCCCAAAATCCGCCCCTCTATCGCAGCCCTGACTTCCGCCCCGGCTGGAGTCTGATTGCGACCAGCGGCCGATTTCCCCTGAGGCTAACCTTCTCCGGAGTTCTTTCACGGTAGATCTTTGATAGAAGTGCGTTGTAGTCCGAATGCTTGGAGGTGCTCTCACTTAGAAACCAGTTGGAAGGCTTACTTTGTCTGGGTTTGAGGGAATGTCCCGGGAGTTCACAGAGAAAGCTGTCCGCAGTTCGCCATCTTGGCTCCGCCCCCCCGAATCACATCATTATTGAAGAGAACCATGTCCATCAAAATTGATCATCGTATAGTCTTGTTGCTGTGTATAATGTTCTCCTGGTTCTGCTGATTTCACTCAGCATCAGTTCATGCAAGTCTCTCTAATCCTCTCTGAAATCCTCCTGTTGGTCATTTCTTACAGAACAATAATATTCCACAACATTCATATACCATAATTTATTCAGCCACTCTCCAATTGATGGGCATCCATGCAGTTTCCAGTTTCTAGCCACTACAAAAAGGGCTGCCACAAACATTCTTGCACATGTGGGTCCCTTTCCCTCCTTTAAAATCTCTTTGGGATATAGGCCCAGTAGAAACACTGCTGGGTCAAAGGGTATGCACTGTTTGATAACTTTTTGAGCATAGCTCCAAATTGCTCTCCAGAATGGTTGGATCTGTTCACAGTTCCACCAACAATGTATCAGTGTCCCAGTTTTCCCACATCCCCTCCAACAGTTATCATTATCATTTCCTGTCATTTTAGCCAATCTGACAGGTGTGTAGTGGTATCTCAGAGTTGTCTTAATTTGCATTTCTCTGATCAATAGTGACTTGGAGCACCTTTTCATGTGACCGGAAATAGTTTCAATTTCTTTGTCTGAAAATTGTCTGTTCATATCTTTTGACCATTTGTCAATTGGAGAATGGCTTGAATTCTTATATATTTGAGTCAATTCTCTATATATTTTAGAAATGAGGCCTTTATCAGAACCTTTGGATGTAAAAATATTTTCCCAGTTTACTGCTACCCTTCTAATCTTGTCTAGCAGGACGATTTCAGAGAGGCCTGGAGAGCCTTGCATGAACTGATGCTGAGTGAAATGAGCAGAACCAGGAGATCATTATACACGTCAACAACAATACTATATGATGATCAATTCTGATGGACATGGTTCTCTTCAACAATGAAATGTTTCAAACCAGTTCCAATTGTTCAGTGAAGAAAGCCATATGCACCCAGAGAGAGGGATATGAAATGTGGACCACAACATAACATTTTCATGTTCTCTATTGATGATTGCTTGCATTGTGTTTCCTTTCTCTGATTTTTCTTTCTTGTAGATACGATTTCTCTTGCACAAAAATGATGTGTGGAAATATGTGTACATATATTCGATTTGTCAAGTATTTTAACATAATTAACATGTAATAGATATCCTGCCATCTAGGGGAGGGGTGGGGAGTAGGGGGGAAAAATTTGTAACAGAAAGCTTTGTAAGGGTTAATGTTGAAGAATTACCCATACATATGTTTTGCAAGTTTTAATAAAAAATAAAAAATATGAATTATTTTATTCTTTGTATTTGAATCACTTAAGGCTTAACAGCACTGATATATCATAAGCACTTAATAAATATTCAATGATTACACTGGTTGGTTCTCCAAGACCACACAGGTGTGTTAGAGCTAGGTTTCAAAATGAATACTCTTTCAAATATGAGATTTTGTGAAGTCCTGATTTTTATTATTCAACAAAAGTAGAAATTCTCACTTATTCATCTACAAATCTGATTAGCACAACATCTAGTCTTTCATTTTATGTCAATAATTTAAACGATTAAACAAACCAAGGGTCAAGGACAAGACGATTCACTTTATTAAGGCTTTCCATTAGAATGACATTGATCCATTAATTGGCAGTCACTGGATTTTGTTATGTAACTTGTGTTAAATCCATCCAAATGTACTATTAAGTCGTGTGTGTATGTGTGTGTGTGTTTCTCCCACCTTTCTATTTTTTCCTTAAGATCACTAAGACATACTAGAACTACCCCCAAGCCTCGTCTAATTAGATTCCCTCTGATGATACTCCAGATTATATAGGATACATTTATTATCTACCCATATTATAACATAAGCAAGTTGTCCTTATTTAGTCAATTTTTTTCATTCATGTTTCCTTTTTTATATTTTTCTTAACTCCTGTGTTTAAAACTTCAAGATCTCTATGCAACTCTGGTCTTTTCATCAGGAATGTTTTGAAGGCCTCTATTCCACTAAAGGAACATTCCCCTATAGCATTATGCTCAGTTTTGCTAAATAAGTTATTCTTGACCATAAGTTTAGATCATGTTCTTTCTGGAATATCATATTACAAGCTTTCTGTCTCTTTGTAATGACAGCTAAATCATGTGTGATCCTGACTATAGCTCCTTGGTATTTTGTTCTTTTTCCATCCCCCAAATACATATAGTGTACTTTCTTTTAAACTGGAAATTGAATTTTAGCTATGGTCTTCCTGGGAGTTTTCAATTTTTTAGGAGGTAAATTTTATATTCTTTCTATTACCATTTTGCTCTCTGGTTCTATGAGATCTGGGAAATTTCCAGGTCAGTGTTTTTGATATGAGAAACCTCACATTTTTTTTAAAAAAAATTTTCTTTTTTGGCCTTTTGACTTTGTTTTAATGGAATTATTGGCTTTTATTTGGTCCATTCTATTTTTCAGGGATTTTGTTGCTTGGAAACAAAGCTGTTCCCAAGCTGTTAATTTCCATTCTAATGTTTTCTTCTATTAACTTTATGATTTTTCCATTGTTCTTCATTTTTTTTTCTCCATAGCTCTCATTTCTCTTCTATTTTTTTCACCTCAAGTACTCTCATTTCATTGATTTAAAAAAAATCTTTACTTTTTTTTAATTCTTGTTTTAGCTTTTCTAGGAATTCTAATTGAATTTTTGCCCAAACTGCATATTTTCCAAAGGTTTTGCTCATGTATATTATGGAATCTTTCCCTTCTGTTTTTTGTGTCTCCCGTGTCCCTGCGATAGTAGTAGCTCTTTATGGTGGAATTCTTTTTTTTTGTTCACCCATTCTTCTAGCTTATTTTTTGATTTTAGACTTCTTGTTAAAGATGAGTTCTGCACACTTTTGTAAGGAAAGTCTGGACTGGTCCTGATGCTGCTTTCTTGGTATATTAAAGTGTTCTGTTATTTCAGGATCTTATAGACATGCTGAGGACCTGAAAGTTTTCAGTGCTACCAAGGTACTTCACTTATGCTAAGTCTAATTATTAATCTCCTGGTCTGAAAGTTTCTGACCTGGATTTCAGGCAGAATAACAACAGAATGGCGCTGGACTTATCCTCTACTAACCAGTTAGGAAGTTCTTCCAGTTCAGAAGGTTGGAACTATAGTTCCTCTTTGCTCTGGCCACAGACTGAGCTGGATGCTGGAATTGAGATCCTGCTCTGTTCCTGGCTCTGAGTCAACTCTGCTTGCTTCTGAACTTCTTCCTTTCTCAGTATCCCATCCAGGGTCTCCTGTCCAGGAATAGCACTGCCATGTATAGGTCCCCTTCATGGTCTTCCCTGTATCTGTGACTCAGAACTGCCAGCTAGAACTTGTTCCCACACAAAATCCTTGATATGAATCTGAGGGTACACTGGTATAGATTTGTAACCCCTTGCAGCCCTGATACACAGCCTCTCCTTGTACCCTGAAATGTTCCACTCTGTGTGTTCCTGGTCTGACCCTGTGTTTAGTGCCAGGAGTCTTCTCTGACATCCTATGCTTTCCTGGACAAGACAAAATACTTGTGATTCTTTTTGGGATTTCCCATCATAATTCGTTAGATCTGATGTATTTTCTGGGTCTATTTTAGAGGAGTTTTGTGAATGGGAGCATAGTTACATTACTCTATACTTACTTACCATTTCTCACAACAGTCATATTCCATTACATTAATGTACCATGGTTTATTTAGCCAAACTCCAACTGATGGACATTTACTTAGTTCTCTGCTACCATGAAAATTGCTACTATAAATTGTTTAATGCATATAGGGTCTTTTTTAAAAAAATTAATGTTCTTTGGATATATGCCTGAAAGTTGAATCACTGCATCAAAAGATTCAGATATTTTAGTCATTTTTGCATGTTTCCAAATTGCTTTCCAGACTATTTCATAGTCTGACTATTTCATAGTGGAGCAAACTGGAGAAAATATGTTGAATCTGAATGATAGAAGCAGAAGGAAAGTCTAAAGGTGGCAGTAGGGAGAAAGGAATATGCCATTTTTTCAACTTGGTTCTGTGATTCCTAGATTGTAAGAGAAAAAGCAACTCATTTTGTTGAGGGTGCCAAGAGTTATGTTGTTTTTTTTAAAAAAAGCTATATTTGAGAGACCACCAGAAGAAAGGACTAGGAGAGAAAGAGATCTAGGAAAAAATTGATCATGATGAAAAAGCTATATTTGAGATACCACCAAAAGAAAGAAGGACTAGGAAAGAAAGAGATCTAGGAAAAAACTGATGATGATAAAGGAAAGTTTCATAAGGCACAACGGAAAAAGAAAGCAGAAAAACATAGAAACTGGAGAGAAACAGAGTTGATTTTACTATTTGTAGAAGGAGTGACACACTGTTTTGACCACTACTACCATGCATCTTTTGTTTATCTTGGGGGTTATAAACCACGAGGCACTCTAGTAGTAGTCTAACCCAGTGGTAAGGTGACCTGGAAGGGGATGGGGTGTCCATGGGAACTTGGGGACAAGAA
The DNA here is from genome assembly GCA_023553655.1 of Myrmecobius fasciatus. Classification (NCBI taxonomy): domain Eukaryota; kingdom Metazoa; phylum Chordata; class Mammalia; order Dasyuromorphia; family Myrmecobiidae; genus Myrmecobius; species Myrmecobius fasciatus. The sequence continues at coordinate 106,437 of JAJPUD010004611.1, read as the reverse complement.
GAATGGCCCTATTAACCTATGCTTGATCTAATCCTGATTGTATAGGTAGAAGCAAAACTCATACCAATGCATTCTCTGATCCTTGAAACAAATCCTTTTATTTCATTTATTTGAAATTTTGTTCAACAAAGTTTTTCCTAATCAAATTTTATAGCTTTCTTTTTTTTTCTTTTTAAATTCTAAAGTAATTTTCTTAAAAACATAACCCTGTGATGTTCATTTCTTGTCCTCTTTCTAAAAACTTCCCTTTCCGTAAGTAATACCATTCCAGTGGTTTTTAATGTCCTTATCTGTTGGTGGAATGTTTTTTTTTGTTTGTTTGTTTTTGTTTTTGTTTTTTGCTGAGATGAAGTATATTTAATGGAACCTACTTACATCCTTCCCTCAGCTCCCTCTTTTTTGATTACCTCCATCTGCCTCTTCCTGCCCTCTTTTTCTTTTAGTTTTTAAATTTATTTTAAAGTTAAATACAAAATAAGAAAAAAGTTGCCCTGTACACAGGAGAATTTAAAAGAGGGTTCAGTATAAAACAATAAATTTACATTTTAAGAAAACCTATATAATAAAAACTATATATTGTTTTCAAGCTATTCAGCTTTTCTTTGCTTCCCTGTATGTTTTCTTTCATTCTCTGCTGTTCACTTTTTACTATATTTTTTCTCCTCCCTCCCTCCTCAAGAAATGCACAGAGATAGCTATAGATATGTACGCACACATCTATAAACATACACATATATACACAAACACACTCATACATACTCATACACATATGTGTACTGTCTTTATTTCCACTTATTTGTTTCTCTTTATAAGTCCAACTCTTTCAACATTTTTCTAAATCAATCTGTTCATCATTTCCTATACCACAGCACTATTCCAACACTATCTGGGAGACTGTCTGAAAGTTTTTTCCTAATTTTCTGCATTCCTCCTATTCTTCACTGAATATGTTTGATTTATACAAGAAAATTTTAATTTAAAATGATCAATACTATCCATTTTACATTTCAACAATGCTCTTACCTCACAATAAAGGTTAAGGTCTAATACTACTGAATCTGCTTCCTTTACATCTTTCCCCACCTAGTTTGTTTGAAGTTCCTGACCTTTTTCTTCTTCCAAATGAACTTTATTATTTTTTCTATATTTTTAGTAATTTAATTGGGACGACATTACATAAACAACAAATATTACTTCAATTATTTAGATCTAATTTTATTTGTATAAAAGATGTTTTATGTTTATCATATAGTTCCTTGGTATGTTTTGGCAGCTATGCTCTCAAGTATTTTATACTGTCTAGTTATTTTAAATGAACTAAAACATAATATGGCTGACACGTAGTATAATTTCCCTATTTTTCTCTTTTGATTAAATCTATTTTAACTTTAACTTTGCCTGAGATCATGATAAATATCCCCATTTTTTTACATAATAAATTCTACACCCAACCTTTATTTTATGTATGTATGGGTCTAGCTCTCATTTTTATAGCATATCCTGAAAGCAATATATTCTTAGATTCAAATTAGTAATCTGCTATCAATTTTTATTTTATGGATAAACTCATTCTATTCACATCTAAACTATAATTACTTGTATATTTTCCTCACTGTTCTTCTCACACTATTCCTATAGCTACTCACTCCTCTGTTTTACTTCTATCCATTACCTTGCTCTCCTGTTCCTTAATCCACTCTTCCAAGAATCCCTCCCTTATCTTCTCCCCCTTCCCTATCCACTTGCTCTCTTGGGTTTTTTTTTCTGAATTTAGAAGACTTTCATACTCTTCTAGGTATATATGTTGTTCCGTCTTTGATCCATTCCCAAAGAGAACAAATCCTAAAGCACTACCTGTCCTCCCTTACACTAATCTTTTTCTGCATTATTTTTTCCCTTTTTGCCTTATTTGTATGAAATAATCACTCCTTTTAATTTCTTTTTACACATTTTTAAAGAATCACTCTATAATACTTACTTTAGAATAAGCCTTCCTTTAAAACTACTCAAATAAAAATTAGTCATAAAAGAGCTGACAATATTTTCCATATATAAAAAGTAAACTATTTGATTTTATTGAGTCATATATTATTTTTTTATTAAAGCTTTTTATTTGCAAAACATATGTATGGGTAGTTTTTCAACATTGACCCTTGCAAAGCTTTCTGCTACAAATTCCCCCCCCTCCAGCCTCCACCTCTCCCCTAGATGGCAGGAAGTTTACTACATGTTAATTATGTTAAAATCCTTGACAAATCAAATATGTGTATGCATATTCTTGCTGTGCAAGAAAAATCGGATCTACAAGGAAAAAAAATCTGAGAAGGAAAACATAATGCAAGCAAACATCAATAGAGAGAATGAAAATGTTATTGTGGTCCCCATTCATATCCCTCTCTCTGGGTGTATATGGCTTTCTTCATCACTGAGCAATTGGAACTGGTTTGAAACATTTCATTGTTAAAGAAAGCCACATCCTTCAGAACTGATCATCATATAGTCTTGTTGTTGCTGTATATATTGATCTCTTGGTTCTGCTCATTTCACTCAGCATCAGTTCATGCAATTCTCTCCAAAAAAAAAAAAAAATTTCTCTTGGATGCTATATGCTGAACTTTCCCTTAAGTTCTGCTGTTTTTGACACAAATACTTAAAAGTCTTTCAGCTGATTAAATATCCATTTTTTTTTTCATTCCAGTATTACACATCTTTAGTGGGTAAATTATCCTTGGTCATAACTCCAGCTCTTTTGCTCTATGAACTATAGTATTCTAACACTTATGGTCCATCAATGTAGTGGCTGCTAGGTTCTGTGTAATCCTTACTGTAGCTCCACAATATTTAAATTGTTTTTTTCCTTGTTGCTTTCAATATTTTCTCCTTAATCTGGGGGCTTTGAAACTTAGCTATGATATTCCTATAAGTTTTCCTCCTGGGATCTCTTGGGGACCAGTGGATTTTTTTCTATTTCTGCTTTGCTTTCCTATCCTAGAACTTCAGGACAATTTTCCTTCATTATTTCTTGAAATATTGTATCAATATTCTTTATTAAAATCATAATTTTAGGGGCAGCTAGGTGGCACAATGGATAGAGCACCAGCCCTGAAGTCAGGAGGATCTGGGTTCAAATCTGGTCTCAGACACTTCCGAGCTGTGTGACCCTGGGCACGTCATTTAACCCCAATTACCTCAGCAAATAATAATAATAATTTTTAGGCAGTCCAACTATTCTTATATTATTTCTTCTCAATTCTCTAGATCAGTTGTTTTTCTGATGAGATGTTTCACATTCTCTTCTTTTATTTTATCCCTTTGATTTTATTTTATTATTTCTTTGTGGCTTAGAATGCCATTAACTTCCCTTTGTCAAATTCTAGTTTTCAAGGAATTATTTTCTTCATTAATTTTTTTATTTTCTATTTCAAGTTGGTTGGCTTTCTTTTCATTATTTTCTTGATTTTCTTGGATTGCTCTTACTTCTTTTCTAATTTTTTCTTGATTTCTCTTATTTGATTTTTAAAGTCCTTTCAAGATTTTTTTTTTTTTTGCTGGAGAGTATTTAACATTTCTCATTGAAAAAGGAGTGGCTTTTTAAGATCTGTTATCTTCTTTTGAATATGAAGTCAGATTTTCCCTCTCCGAACAGTAGTTATGTATAGTTAGGCTCTTTCTCCTTTTCTTGCTCATTTTTATTTATTTTGTTTTCTTTTGGTTTTAGCAGCTATTAGTGTTATCAAATTGTAGTTACAAGATATGGGCAATAATGAATGGCCCATGCCTCAGGTCCTTCTTACTGTTGTTATTTTCTAAGATCTAAACTGGAGTTCTGCCTTGGGCTTTACACTCCACTTTTATTTTTTATTTTTTTATATAGCTTTTTATTTTCAAAACAAATGCATAGGTACTTTTCAACATTCACCTTTGCAAAACCTTGAATTCCTATTTTTTTCTCTCACTCCTTGCCCTAGGCAGCAAACAATTCAACATATGTTAAACATTTGCAATTCTTCTATATATATTTCCACAATAATCATGCTGCAAAAGAAAAATCAGATCAAAAAGGAAAAAATATGACAAAGAAAACAAAATGTAAGCAAACAACAACAAAAAAGTGAAAATACTATACTGTGATTCACATTCAATCCCTACAGTTTGCTCTCTGGGTGCAGATGGCTCTTTTCATCACAAGACCATTGGAACTGGCCTGAATCATCCCACTGTTGAAAAGAGCCAGGTCCATCAGAATTGATCATTGTATTATAATTACTGTGTATAATGATCTCCTGGTTCTGCTCATTTCACTTAGCATCAGTTCATGCAAGTCTTTCCAGGTTCTCTGAAATCATCCTGCTGATTGATTCTTATAGAACAATACTACTCCATTACATTCATATAATACAACTTGTTCAGCCATTCTCCAACTGATGGGCATCCACTTAGTTTCCAGTTCCTTGCCACTACAAAAAGGATGTTATAAATACTTTTGCACATGTGGGTCTTTTTTCCCCTTTTCTGATCTCTTTGGGACACAGACCAGTAGACACACTGCTGGATCGAAAGGTATGCACATACACTCCACTTTTAAGCCACAGCCCGAGGCCCCCACTTCTCTACCACTCCTGTCATGCTGTCCTACAAATGATCTTACTCCCAGCAGTCCCTCCAGTGGCAGTGTACTACAGTTAACCTCTCTTCACTGGAACTGAAATCAGGTACTCAGCTGTTCTGCAAGTGCCCACAATCGGCAGGATCCCCACCTCTCTGCTACTCTCTTCCCCAGATGCTCGATCCTTCTCCCTCACAGCAGTAGCCCAGTTTGGGATACATCTTGACCTCTCTACAATGGAAACTCCTTCAAACTTCTACCCAGTCATCAGACTCCAATTCCCCTCTCACCCCTCCCTGTTCTTGTGATGAACATTTCTAAAACTATTGATTCCACAGAGTTGGCCTGAAAGTGTTTGCACTTTATTGAGCCAAATCTTTGCCTTTCCTTATCTGTTCTTAAAAAGGTGTTCCTACTGTGTTTTACCTGAAGCATCCTGTAAGCACCCAAGTAGTTGTCCTTATCCACATTGGAACCTGTTATTCCAGCAACAATTGACCTTTCTGTCCTTCTTATTTCCAGGGCTAGTTGTTTTCTCAATCCGTAGTCTGATTTTATTGAGTTTCAATTTTGACTTTTCCTCAATGTCCCACAGGGTCCATACTCAGACAAGAGAAAGATTTAGATGCGTGGATTTCGATATATGAGTTTGATTTTTATTTGAGGTAGAATATCCTCTTGTTAAATTCTCCTCGGAGATTCTGAGCTGAAAAACATTAACATGAATGAGGAAAAGAAAAAGAGAACCTGTTGTACTTTAGGAGGAAACATTTATATGCCGCTTTTCTGAGATGACCCATTTATCATTTTGCAAAGATATAAGTAATTGCCACAAAAGTAATGAGATTAAGAACATATAGTACAATTTTAGTTGCTGATCCTGCCAAGCCATACTCCCTTAATGCACGTTTGTGATCATCTTCAAAGTACTCAGCACAGTATCAGACTTTTTTCCCCATAAATCAAGTTGAGTTAAGTCTCAAAATACTACTTTAAGCCAAGCCCAAAAACTTCTTGAGGAAAGAAGCCAGGAATAGAGAGAATCTGCCCTTGGGTACCTGAGCAAGTACACGGCTGAGTCTTCACATTTCTCTGACTCTAACATTCATGATTCTAGTCAGAAGAAAGAAAGGAGAAATAGGAAGAAAGAGATTAAGTGACCAGGCCTTTCTCTCTTTAGGGATTTATTAATACTTGTTTTCATTACTTGTCTTCTATTATTTCATCTTTTTGGGCTATTCTTGTCCTCTCTGAATTCTATGATAATGAGAAGATGCAAAGGGAACAAGTACTTATTAAGCACCTACTACGTATTAGACACTGTGCTAAATGCTTTATAAATATTATCTCCTTTGATTCTCACTATTATTATCTCTGCTTTCTAGCTTAAGAACCTAAAGCAGACAGAAGTTAAATGGCTTGTTTAGGGTCACACAATTAGTAACTGTGAGACTAGAACTGAATTCAGGTCTTTCTAGTTCAAGACTCACCTCTCTATCCACTGTACTCCCATTGTTCTAGAGAACAATGTCTAAAGAGACAAGGCTAAAAAGTCTATGTTGCATTTGGGAGTTAGAGGACTTGGGTTCAAGTCACTGTTCTGTTATTTGTTTTGTGAGTTTGAGCAAATCCTTTAACTAATTTAGGCTTGTTTGCCCATTTACAAAATGTGAAGATTGAACTAGGTGCTCATTATAATACCTTCTTTGATCTTATTTCTAATTTAGACTGAAGTTCCTAGACAGTATATGTTTATTATATTAAGGGTTACTAGTATCTCCCAACTACAATTAGTTCATTTTGCTTACTACCACCAGATTAGGAGCCTAAAATCTAGAGCCAGAATATACCTTAAAGAATATCTTGTCCAAACCTTGCATTTTATAGATGGAGAGACTAAAGCCCTGAGAGGTGAAAGGATTTGCCTAATGTCACTTAAGTAATGAGTAAAATTTAAAAATCCCAACTTTCCCCAAACATATCATCTCTCCTGCTCCCAAACTAGTGTTTTTAAAGTATGGCTAAATCCACCTTTCCTGCAATACTTTCTTTCTCCTCAATGTGTCTTCTTGGGTCCAAACAGAGTTATTTTGCTCAAAACATACTTAACCACTGCTACCTTCACCATTGCATCTGAGATTTTTTTCCCCTATTACCTTTTCAGGTCTGGCATAACCTTCAAGACTAGAGGGGCTTCATCTTTTCCATGAAAACTTCTCTGATTATCTGAGTTCACAAATACCTCTTTCTATCCCTAAATTCCTATTTCATCTTATGATCTGGATCCCTCATGTAGCATTTATTTAATCATAAGGAATGATTGAATCATTGGATTTTATAGCTTGAATAACCCTTAAAAACAATCACATCAAAGTTCCCTCTGTTTTACAAATAAGGAAACAGTGCAGGGAATGGAAAGTGACTTGCCTATGGTAACACAGCTAGCGACTGGCTGAATTTGTACAGAATTATCTGACTCCTACACAGCTCTACCTACTATACCACACTTAACTTCTTTATTAGCTTATATTATTTATTAATACATGTGTATGCATGCATATCTTATCTCCTTAGCCACACTGTCCTTGAGGATAAGAGCCAGATATTATGCTGCTTTTTAGCTCCCACAGCATGTAACTATGTAATAATATGGAGTAATGCCATAAATATTTGTTGAATGAATGCTCAATAGACAAATTGTTATTATTACTATTGTTGCTACTGTTAATAATAGCTGATAATAATAACCTTCTAGCAATCTGTTTTAAATAGGTACTAGGTTCTGAAAGGCTCTTTTCAAATGTCTTCCACCAGCTTGCTCCCCAGAGAGAAAGAATGAACTTGATAATGACATTCTTAGAATGATCAGAAAAGAGAAAGAAATGATTGCTGAATCCTGCCAAGCTTTGAGTTTGTAGTTCTTTCAACTGCAGTGGAGAGTATACTTTTTCCTGGAACATTCAGAACTAACACATGAATACCAAAGTGGAGATGTGATGGTAGAGAGGTCCATGGCGATAGGGCCATGGATTTTCTCTTCTACATACAGACCTTTAGAGTCTATTTCAGCTCTGAAAGAGAAATTAAGAAAGCCCTATTGCCCATGAAGAACAAATGTTCCACACATATCCAGTATGTATATACAAACATTTTGGTCTATATCTATGATTTCATTGGTTTAGGGAACTACTGGTATAGAAATTCTTCTCACTCAGTCAGTCAGTAAGCAAACATTAATTAAATGCCTACTGTATGCCAAGCAGTATATTAGGTAGGAAGAATACAAAGACAAAAACTGCAATAAAGGAGCTACAATTTTATCTGAAAAAAAACATGTCATATTATATTTACATGTATATATACAAGATAAATAATGCCCCTTCTTGGGATATGAAAGAACTGGAGAATCATGTAAAAATGCCACTTCACTTGAATATTGGATGAAAAAAAATGGGGGAAAAGTGCCATGTTACTTAAATGTAGAAAATAGGATTACTGAATCGCATATGAATAAGGAATTGATTAATTGTAGGTGGTGACACCAGATTATTTATTAAGAAAAAGTTGTTTCCAGGAATTTTATCTTATTTCAAATCTGTATTGTTGTCCTATTCAACCTGCTGCTTTTAAACAAGACTTTAATGCAACCTCATGTTGTTAAGCTTTGGTGATGATAACAGTAGAATCAGCATGAAGGGCAGGAGGTGCTCAAGTAAGATAATCAAGTGGGGTCAGATGACATTTTGTTCCTTTAGGGTTTTAGCTTGCTATTAAGCAGAGATGAAAGGAAAAGAGGAAAAATTGAACAAAAGATAATCTGATTCTTTGACTAACATTTTTCTCACTATAGACTCCCAAGGCAGATGTGTAGATAGTAAGAATATCAATGTCATATTTGAGGAGACAGTGCAGCGTCATGTTAAAGTGAACTGGATGAACTGGAGTCCCAATTCTGTTTTTCAGTAGTACTGGCTGTAAGTCCAGTCCTACCACTTGCTAGGCAACCTTCACCAAGATATGTCACCTCTCTTGGAATTCAGCTTCTTTTTTCTTGGAAAAAGGAGAAGTTTGGGAACTTGAGATTCCACTGTTAGCTATATACTACATGGAGATGTGAGAAAAATAAAGTCCTAGGTATGTCAAAATGGTTATAGTAGAACTTTTTGTAGTAGCAAATAATTTCAAACAAAGTACCCATCTATTGAGTAATGACTAAACAAGTTGTGGGACTAGAATGTAACAAAATAATACTGAGCTTTAAGATATAATAAATAGAATGTATACAGACAAGCATTTGAAAACATATGGATTCATACAAAACAAAGTAGGAGAACAGGAAGATATAAACCATGATTACCTTAATGTAAATGGAAGGAACAATGATAGCAAAATAATTAAAACCGAATGCTATGAAATGCTAATGACCTATGGTGGCCCTGAAGAAGAAATAGGGGAAGGTATCTTCCCCTTCTTCTGTGTAGAGAAGGTAGACTCTGAGTATGGAACACATAGTATACTGTCATGTGTTTTTTTAATATATCGATTAGCTTTGCTAAACTGCTTTTCTTTCCTTCTTTTTCATTCGTTGTTATTTAGAGATAGCTATCTTGCAGTGGATGGGGGGAAACATTGGAAGATATAAATGATGTAAACACAAAAGATACAAAAAAATTATGATGAGGGGATTGACTAAATAGCTTTTAAAGTTCTCTTCACTAAGACCTTCTATAATTCATTCTGGAATCAGAAGAAAACTAAAAGTCCAAGTTTTGCCTCCACTTCAACCAATGCCTCAATAGGAGTTTCAGTAATATCATCCTTGACAAGTGATTAAAAGGCTGTTTAGCTTCCACATGAGGACCTCTGATGGAAAACCATCATCTCCTGAAGTACCTGTTCTACTTTTAAACAATCCTCATTGTTAGGATCTATTTTTTTTTTACACATAGCCAAAACCTATCTCTTTGCCACTTCCTCCTGTTATTCCTACTTATATTTTAGCAGAACACACCTGCTCTTTTTTCTGCATGATGGCACTTTGAATATTGGAAAGTACCTATCTTGACTCCTCATTGCTCCCCATCAAGTTTTCTCCTTTGTGGTTAAAGACCTCCAAACCATCTCTATTTGATATGGTCTCCAGTCTCCTTATTGGTCACTCTGCTCTGAACAAACTCCAATTGATTTGCAGGCACTTGGCATCTAAGTAGCACAGTAGATGAAATACTAGCTAGGTGATCCTGAGCAGATCATGTACCCCTGTTGGTCTCAGTTTCTATAGGCCATCAACAGGTCCTAGACCAAACCCCATTTGGTCATTGTTTGGGCCCTGATTGACTCAGATTAAATGTAAATAGCATCATTTCTGCTTTGGCCAGAAACCCTAAAGGTCTTTCCCTCCCAGATTCATTCATTCATTCATTCATTCATTCATTCATTCATTTAGGGTTTGGTTTTTTTGGACTAGGTGAAAAAAGAAATTCTTTACTTCAATTGCTTCTCAGCCTTAATCAGTGAATGAGTGCAGCCTCAGTCAAACTGAGACCTGTTGAAGACCTTAGCTTAAAAAGAAGTGGTCTCCCATTGCCTCCAGCTGTCCTGATCTATATCTGGCCACTGGACCCAGATAGTTCAGGAGGGGAAAGTGAGGCGGTTAACTTTGCACTGCCCTACCTCACTGAAATCCAATCACCTCCCTGATGTCATGGTCTTCTTCCAGAACAACAACAAGATGTTAGTGATTATTTCCTTTCTTGAAGCTCACAAAATCTTTCTTTAAGCATATATTTTATAAATTTGTCAGGAATGAAATCCAGCTTTACCAGTCTGTAGCTTAACTACCAACCCTCTTTACTTTTTTGAAAATTGTCACAATATTTATCCATTTTCAGTTTTGTAGCACCTCAAATATTCCCTATAATTATTGACAACAACTCAATAGTCACTCTGGTCCATTCTTTTGAAACCTTAGAATGTTGTACATTTGGGCCTGTTGACTTGAATTCATTGAGAGCAACAGTTCTCTTACAAGCTTCTTATTTATCTTGAGTTTCACTCCCTGTTGAACATTTTTGTTCTAAACTTCCCAGACTGTAGATGATTCTTCTGTATAGAGAAAAAATCAATATAACTATTAAATAATTCTGACTTTGTACCATCTGTTATCATGAAGCTATTTCACCTAAGCACCAGTCTAATCCCTTCTTTCATCTTTCTTTTGCCCCCAAAATAACTTTTTAAAAAGTCCCTTCCTATTGCTTTTGGCATTCATCATATAGTTATTCTCAGTTTTAGAGTTTCTGATACCAATTCAGTCTAACAGATATTTATTAAGTGCCAACTACATATGCAAGAACTAAGTTCTAGCAATACAAAGACAAAATGTAAGACAGTCTGGCCTCAAAGTATTCTTAAAAGAATGTGGTACTCCAACATAACATTTTAACGCTTTCTGTGGATGTTTGCTTGCATTTTGTTTTCCTTCTTAGGTGGTTTTTTTCCCTTTCTGGATCCAATTTTTCTTGTGCTACAAGGTAACTGTATAGATATGTTTATATATATTGGATTTATCATGTATTTTAACATATTTAACATGTATTAGACTACCTGCCATCTAGGGGAGGGAGTGGGGGGAAAGGAGGGAAAAATTTGGTACAGAAAGTATTGCAAAGGTCAATGTAGAAAAATTACTCATATGTTCTATAAATAAAAAGCTAAACAAAAAAATAAAAATTAAAAAAAATGTGGTACTCTTACATTGATGCTTTGTTACTCAGTCTTGCTTTTATCTTCTGTATATGGCCTTTAAAAATATTTTGTTTGGCCATTGAGTTCCCTTTGCATTCATATTAATTTCTTTTCTTTTCTTTTCTTTTCTTTTTTTTTTTTTTTGCTGAGGCAATTGGGGTTAAGTGACTTGCCCAGGGTCACACAGCTGGGGAATGTTAAGTATCTGAGACCAGATTTGAACTCAGGTCCTCCTGACTTCAGGGCTGGTGCTCTATCCATTGCTCCACCCAGCTGCCCCTCATATTCATTTCTTTAGGCAGTTCCACTTTTTCTTAATCCTTGTAATTATATCATTGGAATTTTAGTCTTGAATCTGAAGGACAACTTAGTGCAACACAGTGAATAATGGATGCTTAATAAATATTGTTTGAAGTCTTTGTTGATTTTAAATCAATCCTTCTGAATTCTGAAATCAGTCCTCAAAAAGACTTTCCCTTTGGTTTCTGTCTAATATCATATGCCCCCAGCAACAACTTTAGAAAAATTTACCTTACCCTTTATTTTTAAAAGTGAGGGGAGGGACAACTCATGATTCAAGTTGCAAAACTTTCGTGATTCTTTTTTTTTTTTTTTGCTGCCAACTATTTTATTTAATTTTTTTATTTATAAAGGCTTTTTATTTACAGAACATATGAGTAATTTTTCTACATTGGCCTTATGCAAAATTTTCTGTTCGAGATTTTTCCCTCCCTCCCCCCATTCCCTCCCTTAGATGGCAAGTAGTCTAATACATGTTAATTATGTTAAAATATATGACAAATCGAATATATGTATACATATTTATACAGTTATCTTGCTGTACAAGAAAAATAGGATCTATAAGAAAAAAAAAACCTAAGAAGGAAAACAAAATGCAAGGAAACATCAACAGAAAGCGTGAAAATGCTATGTTGTGGTCCACACTCAGAGCCTACAGGCCTCTCTCTGGGTGTATATGACCTTCTTCATTACTAAACAATTGGAACTGGTTTGAAATATCTCATTGTTGAAGAGAACCATGTCCATCAGAATTGATCATCATATAGTCTTGTTGTTCTCATTTATATTGATCTCCTGGTTCTGCTTATTTCGCTTAGCATCAGTCCATGTAAGTCTCTCCAGGCCTCTCTGAAATCATCCTGCTGGTCATTTCTTACAGAACAATAATATTCCATAACATTCATATACCATAATTTATTCAGCCATTCTCCAATTGATGGGCATCCATTCAGTTTCCAGTTCCTTGCCATTACAAAAAGAGCTGCCACAAACATTGTTGCACATGTGGGTCCCTTTCCTTCCTTTAAGATCTCTTTGGGATATAGGCCCAGTAGAAATATTGCTGGGTCAAATGGTATGCACAGTTTTATAACTTTTTGAGAACTCAAAAATTTTAAAAAACAAATGTAAAAAATGTTTTGAATGTAATTGCAGAAAAATATTAAATAAATCCAATTTTAAAGTAGAATTGGGCAAGTAGAAGCTAATAACTACACAAGACATAAAGAAAAAAATGAAACCAAATCAAAAGAATGTAAGTTCCTTGATGGTAGGGATTATCTTTATTGTTTGTATTTGTATTCCTAGCATTTAGCATATTAATAAATGCTTGTTAATTGACTGAATGATTGATCAGGTCCTGGTTCTGATACTAGGAATTCAAATAGAACAAAGAAAAACAATCTCTTTTGGCAAAGAACTTATGTTCTAACAGAAGAAAACCATCTATTTTGGGGAGTGGTGGCCAGGGAAGGGTTTTGGTCAGGGAAGTCACAGGGATGATGAGTTGAACCATAGAATGACTGATTATAATGTCCTTTGTAGGAATGGAAATCATTTTGTTTGTTGTTCTCTGAGCCAGAAGTGAAAAGAGAAAGTTAGATTACATTTAGAAGCATCGCAGAAGATTGTTATAGAGTAGCCATGTCATGGTCTGGGTTCAGTTACAAATGGTGAACATTCACTCATTCCCTAGGGAAGTAGGAGTGCCATGTCGTGCTATATAGATGTGAGATAACTGATGGGAAAGACCTTTGGAGAATAAGTAAAAAGCTGTGTGTAAATACACAGTTGTCATCCTTCTTAGATCATTTGGTTGGAAAAACTAGAGTTCCACTATGCTCAAAAAGTTATCAAACTGTGCATACCATTTGACCCAGCAGTGTTTCTATTGGGCCTATATCCCAAAGAGATCTTAAAGGAGGGAAAGGGACCCACATGTGCAACAATGTTTGTGGCAGCCCTTTTGGTAGTGGCAAGAAACTGGAAATTGAAAGGATGCCCATCAATTGGAGAATGGCTGAATAAATTATGGTATATGAATGTTATGGAATATTATTGTTCTGTAAGAAACAACCAGCAGGATGATTTTAGAGAGGCCTGGAGAGACTTGCATGAACTGATGCTGAGTGAAACAAGCAGAACCAGGAGAACATTATACACGGCAACAAGACTATACGATGATCAATTCTGATGGACATGGTTCTCTTCAACAATGATGTGATTCAAACCAGTTCCTATTGTTCAGCGATGAAGATAGTCATATACATCCAGAGAGAGGCCTGTGGGAACTGAGTGTGAACCACAACACAGCATTTTAACGCTTTCTATGAATATTTCCATGCATTTTGTTTTCCTTCTTAGGTTGTTTTTTTCTTCTTCTCTTTCTAGATCTGATGTTTCTTGTGCAGTAAGATAACTGTATAGATATGTGTACATGTATTGTATTTGTCATATAATTTATCCTATTTAGCATGTATTAGATTACCTGTCATCTAGGGGTGGGGGGTGGGGAGAAGGAGGGGAAAAGCTTGGAAAAAAAAGTTTTTGCAAAGGTCAATGTAGAAAAATCACTCATATGTTTTGTAAATAAAAAGCTTTTAATAAAAAAAAAAGGAAAAACTAGAGTTCCATTCACAGCTCTCCTACTGGCTCCCATAGGTGACTTTTGCTTTCATCTCTTTTCCCTCTGGTCACCCAAGTAAAGTCAACCTTTCAACACAGGTAGCCCTTCCACACAAATAAACCAGAGGAACCATTAGCTCACCCATATTAGCCTGTGGCAACTCTCCTTGCTAACTCTTTTCAGCATATAGTCATTAGTTCTAATAAAAATACTTTATTGGAAATAAATGTCATCCTCCTGTTGTACCTGATATTATTACTCCTGACAGGAAGAGTGCATTACTCAGTGTCTCTAAGCAAGAGGACACAATAACCAAGAGGCACAGCAGTAAACTGAATTATATTCCAGATGGTATTTCCAGCAGAGTGTGGAAGATTCATAAGTGAAACAGTAATAACACATGAGATATCCTTTTATTATTTTTCAGGGCAGGGGGAGTGTTTGTTAATGTGGATCTCTCCAAAGGTTTTAATTAACTTGACATCTGATTTAGAGGAAAAATAATCCAGAGAGGAGGCTAGAAGCCAAATTAGATTTGGAGTTTTTGTTTTCTTTAATTTTTTTATCTGGCTATGATTCATTGTTGTTGTGGGAAGATATGCAGTTCCCACTCAATATTTGTTGCACCTAAGAGAATGATGCATAATAATTAACTAATGGCCTAGTGAATAAATAGCTGGTCTCAAAGTTAGGGACAGCTAATTTCAAATCCTGACTTCAACTCCAATTGGGTCAGTGATTTCACCTATTAGTGCCTTGGGCAATTCTATAAGGACATAAATTTAAGAAAAAGCACAAACAAACATATTTGTAGAGGAATTTTTCTCATCTAAAACTTCCTCATGTCGATGATATAGGTCCAGTTCCTATCCCTAGGCAAGAAAAGAAAATTCAATATAACTTTTAATGGATGCAAAGTTTCCCAGAAAGAAATTGACAGGCTCCATTTCTTTTTCTACCAATATGTTTACTCCTCTAAAAGTCAAATCACTCTCCTTCTGGGGTCTCATCAAAAGTTCAGCTTAGGGGGCAGCTAGGTGGTGTGGTGGATAGAGCACCAGCCCTGAAGTCAGGAGGACCTGAGTTCAAATCTCGTCTCAGACACTTCCTAGCTGTGTGACCCTGGGCAAGTCACTTAACCCCAATTGCCTCAGCAAAAAAAAAAAGAAAAAAAAAAAGTTCAGCTTAGTCCTTAGCTCTCCTAGCTGTAGCAGACATTTTTCTTAGCTACCTGGGCTTTAAATATGAACTTGAGCTTCCTGGAGTCAATCCTCAAACGTCATTTTCACCCTTGATGCACCTGTTGATTCGACAACATGCCAGTGCATGACTCCATCTGTCACAATGGCGCAGTGCCTTTTCTGTAAGATGGCATGCCAGCATCCACCAGTCTTCAGCACCAGCCAAAGTGGCGTGAGCAATAATGCCCTGCATGATGCAATAAATTGTATACCTATTCAGTGAGAATGTCCTCTTGGGGATTGGAAGGACTGCCAAATTAGGAACACATGGCCCATTACAGTGAGGAACACATGGCCCATTATAGTGAGGAACACATGGTCCATTACCATGTGGATACTGTCCCACCAGTTAGCTCTTTAAGCTCAAACTGCTTTCATGGAGAGTTCCCTCAGACCAAAGAGTCTTGCCTTTCATATTTCCTGTGGAGAGCTGCCAGTCTTCAAAATACCAGGAAGTAATTCTAGGAGACTGCCCATCAGACTTATTCCTCCTTGCCCTTGAGGCTTTTTCCATCATTGATTTTATCTACATTAGTGTAGAGGGAGAAAGGAGGGAAATACCATCTCTGTCCTCAGGAAGATTGTGTAACTAAATTGCAGTCTTCTTGAGGACAGGGATAGTAAGTTAGAAAACTTACTGACCCCAAAAAAAGAATAATGTGAGACATCATAGGATAAAGTGTTAAATTAAATATAATTAGCTACCTTTCAGTATTACAATTTGACAGCTAAATTTGCTTTTCTACACAAAATGACTATTGTCATATGAAATAAATATATCTTTTACACCCCCCCAGGCAATTGAGGTTAAATGACTTGCCCAGGGTCACACAGCTAGTACATATTAAGTGTCTGAGGTCGCATTTGAGCTCAGGACCTCCTGACTTCAGGGCCAGTGCTCTATCCATTGTTCTGTCTAGCTGCCCCCAAAATAAATATCTTTAAGTTTAGCCACTAAGTCCTTTCCTCCCTCTTCCTCTTCCTTTTCTTCTCCCTTCTCTTCCCCTCTCCCTCTTTCTCTATCACACACACACCTACAAAATGAGGGAAACACACATCCATATTCTTTGTTCTTCTTTTAGACTTCTTCCAAACCATGAACCATCTTGTCAGTCACATGTCTAATGCCTAAGATGATAATTCTTCTTAGTTGAGTTATCTTAGCTAGATTAAATGATTTAGAAGAAAGCTTCTTAAACTGTGGGTCATCAAACAACTGAATGTAAAGGTCATGAAAACTCTAGCAGTGGTAAAAGGAATCAACTATCCTGTCAAGATTTAAATTTTTAGGTAAAAATAAGCAAGCACATCATTAATATGCAAATTTGCTTTTGTCTTCAATAAATTGAATAATTATGTATATACAAAGGACTGTTTGAAAATAAATTTCTTTGTGATTTATTATCAGTATACCTATTTTATATAGCTATATACCTGAGGTTGCATAAAAACTTTTTGGACTAAATGGGGTCACAAGTGGAAAAAGCTTAAGAATCCCTGATTTAGAAGATACACTACTTTCTTAATGAGATTCAGGTAGCATCCTAATCTTTACAACACTCTATTTGCAAACCACCTCTTCAAATGTATTACTTTTTGGATGACCAACTATATCCTTTTCATGTTGATCCCTGTAAGCATTAGTTTCAGTGGGTAACATTTTATGATCTTGTTCCTCCTTTCTGGGGATATGCTTTATTTGTAGCTGCTTTTTTGTGTGGATCCCCAATACTCCTACACACAGATTCAACTTTAAGTTGAGGGGAGACATAGAAAAGTAATATGAAAAAGTGCTTGATACTAATGGAAAAGAAGAAAAATTCAAACAGATTAAAGCCTATAGTTGGAAACATCATGATGTGCATGTGTGTCTGTGTATATATGTTTGTGACGTCAAACATAGCATCTGGGATACCCCCTTATACAGGAGTTCCCTAGAAAAATTAATCCACAACCAGTGTATTCTTTATTCACAACTATTCAAAACTCCTAACTCCTGAGCCCCTAACAATGCACTTAGTTTGATTGGTCAGCCAGAAGATGTAATAAACTCAAAGCAAAGATTTTTTTAATGAAATATAATTGTAAGAAAAGAATCAAAAGAGTATTTCCCCACAAAACTAGGGAATATTCTCCCATAAATACATACATCATCAGTGTGAAGTTAAAAAGTGAATACTGGGGCGGAGCCAAGATGGCGGAGTGAAAAGGTGACTTTCTGCCTCTCCTCCGATCTTCTCTCAAATCAACAATAAAATAAGCCTCCGAACTGATCTTCAAGTCAACGAACTCAGAAATATTTGGGCACAGCTCTCTGGATAACTTCATATCAGGTTAGTCGGACTCGGACAGAGAGATAAATAGACGACAACTGTGCAGGCCGGAAGTGAGGGTGGGACTCAGCTCAGCTCATCCTGGAAGAAATTCCAAACTCCAAACTCCAAACTCCAAATTCCAAACACCTGGAGTTTATCTGAGGCACTCGGGACACTCTGCCCTGATTGGGGGCAGGTGTTCTGGCAGACTTGCCTTGTTTAAGGAGTAATTCGGACTTAGTCCTAGCCCCCACCGGCCCAGCACCTTAAGTCAACTCGCCGAAGTGCCCCAGGGCAAAGCTTTTTGCAGCCGCCGCTTTTTTTTTCCCTACCTTAAAGAGATATCCACACTGTCTAAAAAAAAAAATATGATGAAGAAGCAAAAGAGAGCTCTCACCATAGACAGCTTTTATCAAGGCAAAGAAACGACCCCAGAGCCAGAGGTTCCTTTAGACAAAAATCCAGAGAACATCAGCCAAGACCATCACTGGTCCCCTTTTCAAAAGGCCTTTCTGGAAGACTGCATAAAGAACCTCAAAAGAGAGCTGGAGGATAAATGGGAAAATAAACTGAAATCAGTGCAAGAAGGATATGATGCCCTGCAAAAGAGATATGAAAAAGACACCAATTTATTAAAAAATAAAATTAGTGAAGTGGAAAAAGAGTGCAATGAACAAATTGGCCAGTTACAAAAGGAGCTTAAAAAGGTAACTGAAGAAAACAACACTTTAAAAATAAGAATTGAACAAATGCAAGTGAATGATTCACTAAGACTTGAAGAATCAGTCAAACAAAAACAAAAAAATGAAAAACTAGAAGAAAATATGAAATATCTCCTAGGAAAAACAACTGACTTGGAAAATAGATCTAGGAGAGACAATCTAAGGATTATTGGACTTCCTGAAAGCCATGATCAAAAAAAGAATCTAAACACTATCTTCCAGGAAATCCTGAAAGAAAACTGCCCTGAGATTGTAGAATCAAAGGGCAAAATCACCATTGAAAGAATTCACCGATCACCCCCTGAAAGAGACCCCAAAATTAAGACCCCAAGAAATATCGTGGCTAAATTTCAGGACTATAGCACCAAGGAACAGATTCTGCTAGCAGCTAGAAAGAAACAATTCAAATACCGAGGTTCAATAATTAGAATCACACAGGATTTGTCAGCTTCCACACTGAAGGATCGAAGGGCATGGAACCAGATATTCCAAAGGGCAAAGGAACTTGGATTACAGCCAAGAATAACCTATCCAGCTAGAATGAGCATTATCCTCCAGGGAAGAAGATGGTCATTCAATGATATAGGTGAATCTCACCTATTTCTAATGAAAAGACCGGATCTGAACAAAAAATTCGACACCCAAACACAGAACTCAAGAGATGCATAAAAAGGTAAAAAGGAAAGGTCTCTTGAGAACTTTATTTCTACTAGGGAGATACTCAAAGTTTGGGGGTATAATTAACTAGATATTACTTTGATAATATGAAAAAGAGAACTAGAGGGGAAAATGTTGTCATACTGGGGAAAAGAGGGAAAAAGTGGTAAAATAAGATGTAAAAAAAAAAGGAGGTAAAAACAAGGTAAAATCACTTGAAGAGGCAAAGAAAACCTAATGTAATTGAGAGAAAGAGGGGAGGGAGATGAGCACTGTGCAAATCTTACTCTCATCAGGTTGGGCTCTAAAAGTGTATATCAGACATTTGATTTCACATAGAAACTTGTCTGTTGCTAGAGGGAAGTGGGAGGAAAAGGAGGAAAAGTAAGGGACAAACTAATAGAAGGGAAAATAGAAGAATCAGGGGAAATGAATAAAAACAGGGGGAGGGGATGTAAAGGGTGAAGTATTGTTTGGGGGAAGGGGTCATCAAAAGCAAAGTACTGAGGAGGGGGGAAGGGAGAAAGGGGAAAGGAAAGGGGAAAACATAACTTGGGTAAATAAGATGGCAGGAAATAAAGAATTAGTTATTCTATCTGTGAATGTGAATGGGATGAACTCTCCCATAAAGCGGAAGCGGATAGCAGACTGGATTAAAAACCAGAATCCCACAATATGTTGTCTACAAGAAACACATTTAAAACATAGTGACACATATAGAATGAAGGTAAACGGCTGGAGCAGAAAATATTATGCTTCAGGTGAACAAAAAAAAGCAGGGGTAGCAATCCTTATCTCAGATCAAGTAAAAGCCAAGATAGATCTAATCAAAAGAGATAAGGAAGGAAACTATATTTTATTAAAGGGTACCATAGATAATGTAGCAATATCTACATTAAATATATATGCACCAAGTGCAATAGCACACAAATTCCTAGGGGAGAAATTAAGAGAGATGCAAGAAGAAATAGACAGCCAAACGATACTAGTGGGGGATCTCAACCTTGCTCTCTCAGAATTAGATAAATCAAACTACAAAATAAACAAGAAAGAAACTAGGGAGATAAACCAATTGTTAGAAAAGTTAGGTATGATAGATCTATGGAGAAAGTTGAATGGAGACAATAGAGAGTTTACTTTTTTCTCAGCAGTCCATGGAACATATACAAAAATTGACCAGGTGTTAGGGCATAAAAACCTTAAAATCAAATGCAGAAAGGCAGAAATAGTAAATGCATCCTTTTCAGATCATGATGCAATAAAAATCACATGCAATATAAGTCCAGGAGAAAATAAACCAAAAGGTAATTGGAAATTAAATAATCTAATCCTGAAGAATGAATGGGTGAAAGAGCAAATCATAGACACAATCAATAATTTCATCCAGGAGAATGACAATAAGGAGACAACATACCAAAATTTGTGGGATACGGCCAAAGCTGTTATAAGGGGCAATTTTATATCTCTAGATGCTTACTTGCATAAAATAGAGAAAGAAAAGATCAATGAATTGGGCTTATTATTAAAAAAACTAGAAAAAGAACAAATTAAAAACCCTCAATTAAATACCAAATTGGAAATTCTAAAAGTAAAAGGAGAAATTAATAAAATCGAAAACAAGAAAACTATTGAGTTAATAAATAAAACTGAGTTGGTTCTATGAAAAAACCAACAAAATAGATAAGCCTTTAGTTAATTTGATAAGAAAAAGGAGAGAGGAAAATCAAATTGTTAGTCTCAAGAATGATAAGGGAGAACTTTCCTCCAATGAAGAGGAAATCAGAGCAATAATTAGGAGTTACTTTGCCCAACTTTATGCCAGTAAGTTTGATAATCTAAATGAAATGGAGGAATATCTACAAAAATATAGATTGCCCAGGTTAACAGAAGAGGATATAAATTATTTAAATAGCCCCATATCAGAAAAAGAAATAGAACAAGCCATTAACCAACTCCCTAAGAAAAAATCTCCAGGGCCAGATGGATTTACATGTGAATTCTACCAAACATTCAAAGAACAATTGATTCCAATACTACACAAACTATTTGAGAAAATAGGGACAGAAGGTATACTGCCAGAATCCTTCTATGAGACCGATATGGTGCTGATAGCTAAACCAGGTAGGGTAAAAACTGAGAAAGAAAACTATAGACCAATTTCCCTAATGAATATTGATGCAAAAATTTTAAATAAGATATTAGCAATGAGATTACAGAAAGTCATCCCCAGGATAGTACACTATGACCAAGTAGGATTTATACCAGGGATGCAGGGCTGGTTCAATATTAGGAAAACTATCAGCATAATTAATTATATTAATAACCAAATTAACAAAAACCATATGATTATCTCAATAGATGCAGAAAAAGCCTTTGACAAAATCCAACACCCTTTCCTATTAAAAACACTAGAGAGTATAGGAATAAATGGGCTTTTCCTTAAAATGATCAGCAGCATCTATTTAAAACCATCAGCAAGCATCATATGTAATGGAGACAAACTAAAACCATTCCCCATAAGATCAGGAGTGAAACAAGGCTGCCCACTGTCACCATTACTATTTAATATTGTATTAGAAATGTTAGCTTTAGCAATAAGAGAAGAAAAAGAGATAAAAGGAATCAGAGTAGGTAATGAAGAAACCAAATTATCACTCTTTGCAGATGACATGATGGTATACTTAGAGAACCCTAGAGACTCAACTAAAAAACTACTAGAAACAATTCACAACTTTAGCAAAGTTGCAGGATTCAAAATTAATCCACATAAATCATCAGCATTCTTATATATTACCAACAAAGTTCAGCAGCAGGAGATACAAAAAGAAATTCCATTCCAAATAGCAGATGATAGGATAAAATATTTGGGAATCTATCTGCCAAGGAAAAGTCAGAAACTATACGAACTAAATTACAAAACACTTTCCACACAAATAAAATCAGACCTAATCAATTGGAAAAATATTAAGTGCTCATGGGTAGGCAGAGCGAACATAATAAAAATGACAATACTACCCAAACTAATCTACTTATTTAGTGCCATACCAATCAAACTCCCAAGAAATTATTTTACAGATCTAGAAAAAATAGTAGCAAAGTTCATTTGGAAGAACAAAAGGTCAAGGATTTCAAGGGGATTAATGAAAAAAAAGGCAGATGAAGGTGGCCTTGCTGTACCAGATCTAAAACTATATTATAAAGCAGCGGTCATCAAAACCGTTTGGTACTGGCTAAGAAATAGAGCAGTCGATCAGTGGCACAGGATAGGATATCAGGACAATCTAGGCAATAACCTTAACAATTTAGTATTCGATAAACCCAAAGACCCCAGCTTTTGGGATAAATACTCACTATTTGGCAAAAACTGCTGGGAAAATTGGAAACTAGTGTGGAAGAAATTAGGGCTTGACCCATACCTAACACCACATACCAAGATAAGATCTAAATGGGTTCATGATCTAGATATAAAGAGGGACTTTGTAAGCAAGTTAGAGGAACGTAATATAATTTATCTCTCAGACCTGTGGAGGTGGAATAAATTTATGTCCAAAGAAGACCTGGAACTCCTAATTGAACACCAGATGGATAATTTTGATTATTTTAAGTTAAAAAGTTTCTGTACAAACAAAACAAATGCAGACAAGATTAGGAGGGAAGCATCAAATTGGGAAATCATCTTTACATTTAATGGTTCTGATAAAGGCCTCATTTCTAAAATATATAGAGAATTGTCTCATATATATAAGAATTCAAGCCACTCTTCAATAGATAAGTGGTCAAGGGATATGAACAGACAATTTTCAGATGATGAAATTAAAACCATCTCTAGTCATATGAAAAGTTGCTCCAAATCACTATTGATCAGAGAAATGCAAATTAAGACAACTCTGAGATACCACTACACACCTGTCAGATTGGCTAAAATGACAGGAAAAGATAACGACGAATGTTGGAGGGGATGTGGGAAAACTGGGACACTGATACATTGTTTGTGGAACTGTGAACGGATCCAACCATTCTGGAGAGCAATTTGGAGCTATGTTCAAAAAGTTGTCAAACTGTGCATACCCTTTGACCCAGCAGTGTTTCTACTGGGCCTATATCCCAAAGAGATCTTAGAGGAGGGAAAGGGCCCCACATGTGCAAGAATGTTTGTGGCGGCCCTTTTTGTGGTGGCTAGAAACTGGAAACTGAAGGGATGCCCATCAATTGGAGAGTGGCTGAATAAATTATGGTATATGAATGTTATGGAATATTATTGCTCTGTAAGAAACGACCAGCAGGACGATTTCAGAGAGGCCTGGAGAGACTTGCATGAACTGATGCTGAGTGAAACGAGCAGAACCAGGAGATCATCATACACAGCAACAACAGTATTACATGATGATCAATTCTGACGGACATGGCTCTCTGCAACAAAGAATTGTCTCAAACCAGTTCCAATTGTTCACTGAAGAAAACCATATACACCCAGAGAGAGGGAAATGAAATATGGACCACGACGTAACATTTTCATGATCTCTACTGATATTTGTTTGCATTGTGTTGCCTTTCTCTGATTCTTTTTTTTTTCTTATAGATAGGATTTTTCTTGCATAACTTCTCAAGCATTTCAACATTATTAGCATGTAGTGGACTTCCTGCCATCTAGGGGAAGGGAGGGGACTGGGGGTAAAATTTGTAATGGAAAGCTTTGTAAAAATCAGTGTTGGGGAACTACCCATACATATGTTATGCAAATAAAAAGCTTTAATAAAAACAAAAAAAAAGTAAAAAGTGAATACTGATAAAAGGGCACACATGTAGAAAATATGTTTAGTCAAAACACCTGCCTGAAAGAAGTAATTCATGTTTGCCCAGCTGTGGGGTCACTGGAGCTTTATGCTTTTGCTAAACCTGCTCTCTGCTGACCTCAAGGGGTGTACAGTCTCTGATGGACAGTATTCTCCTTTTCTCATAGTTGCTATTCGACATTATTCTGTTGGTTATGAATCTTCTGTTTCTAAAAGAATTGGAATCATCAGGTGAGATCTTATGTCTTTCCTCTAGGAAAAGGAGAGGGAATCTACTTTCTCTTTTGGTTTATAGTCCAGAGGCCCATCATTCATTTAGTATCAGAGGCCAACTTCTACATGAAGCCTTTCTCAATTGCCCATAATACTGTTGAATATCTTCATTTTATCTTGTATATGTTTTAATAGTACATAGTTTGTCTCCCTTTTTTTTTTTTTTTTTTTTTTTTGGTCAGTGAGATCCTTGTGAGCGGACTATTGGATTTTTGTTGCCTTCTACCTGTTAATCATGGTGACCTGCACATAGTAGGTGCTTAATAAATGTTTGTTAGCTAACTGATTATGAGAAAGCTCTCAACTTAATTTTCTCCATAAAGATATCAGTTCCCAGAAGTTTAAGTGTGTGTAGTTTTTCTCTCTAGAAGGATCTTTGTCTCCAAAGACAGACTGCTCTTTTGGAGCACAGATAAGCCAGTCAGATGAGTAAGGTGCTCTGCAGGCATTTAATTTGCCTTTGAATTTATTTTATCTCAATCTGAATTGTTGTCTTTTACCCCACAAAATTATCTGATATAGAAATAGAAATTCTTTGTAAATCTGGCTTAAAACCTTATGAGGATTCTGCATCCTCAAATCTCATTTCAGGGAAAATCCTTTAGAAAGAAACTCCAAGAGCTGTATGGGTCTCAGAACTCATGGTCTTTACTTTCTTTGTTCCTCCAAGCTCCTTCGGTCTCCTATTTAAATAAAAGGCAGGAAGGAAAGACAGTGAATGAATGAAAAGAGGTAGAACTAATGTCACCCTTCATCTCAGTCATTTGTTCCAAATTTCTTCCCTATCTGTGGGCCACCTTACACAAATATCAATGCACAAAACACATATAATTATTGCTATGGGTAGTCAGGGAGGGGAAAGACTAATGTTGGCAAAAGTTATTAGAGAAGGCTTCACCAGGGGAGATGGACTTTGAGATAGGCTGAGGCAGAAGGGCTCACTTATTAGGTAGCAGTTCCCCTTTAGTAAGAGAGCTTTAAGTAGAGGCTGGATATCTACTTCTGAGGTATGTTATAGAAGAGAGCTTATGCAAGTACAGATCAGAATAAAGGACTTTGGGGATCTCTGAGATCCCTTCCTGTTCTGCCCTATCAGGTACAGAGGTTGGATGTGAAGGAGCATCAGTAGATATGTGAGTTAAAACCAGATCACAAAAGACTTGAATCTCAAGTTGAAGAGTTTGGACTTGATCCAATAAACAATGGGGAGTCATTGAAATTAGTTATGCAAGAGAATAGAATGACATAAGTGGTATTTTAGATAGATTGGAGGCTACTGCAAAAAGAGTCCAGACCCAAGTAATGAAGACCTGAAATGGGGGCAGACAATGAAAACTAAATTAAGAATTTAATCTGATATGATTTTTCTTGTACAGCAAGATAACTATATAAATATGTATACACATATTTGATTTGTCAAGTATTTTAACATAATTAACATGTATTAGACTTTCTGCCATCTAGGGGAAGGGGTAGGGGGAAGGAGGGAAAAATTTGTAACAGAAAGCTTTGCAAGGGTCAATGTTGAAAAATTACCCATGCATATGTTTTGCAAATAAAAAGCTTTAATTAAAAAAAAGAATTTAATCTGAAAGATTCTGCTTTAAAAAATGGACAGGATGGTATGTTCCCCAAATGGGGAGAGGTTCTAGTAGCATGGCAGCTTAGACCTCTAAGCTGGGTGGTGCAGTGGATATTCCATTGGGCCTGGAATCAGTAAGATCTGAGTTCA
Source organism: Myrmecobius fasciatus (assembly GCA_023553655.1). NCBI lineage: Eukaryota > Metazoa > Chordata > Mammalia > Dasyuromorphia > Myrmecobiidae > Myrmecobius > Myrmecobius fasciatus. The sequence goes on along the minus strand of JAJPUD010004611.1, from coordinate 80,425 downwards.
GATCTGATCTCAGACATTTACTAATTGTGGGACAAGTCAATAAACTTCTGCCTGTCTCAGTTTATTCATATGTAAAATGGGGATAATAACATCTACCTCCCAGGGTTGTTGCAAAAGTAAGATGAGACAATATTTGTAAAGTATTTTGGAAACCTTAAAGCCAGAAACTGTATTTTATGGTTGGATGGAGGGAGTGTGGGATCACAGTTGAAGGTCAGAATATTGGTTTTAAATAGTAATTCTGGAGGAAGTTGTTGATCTGGTCTGTAGATTCTAGAACACATTGTAGACAGTATCTTCTCTTCTGCTTTCTGATTTTCTTCTTGGGCTTGAATGGAAAGATTGTCTCATCCACCTACTTGAGTATATGTAGGAGGTCCACGTGCCTGAATTGAATTTCCAGTGGCAAGAAAATTACTTCACAGATGGAGTATCACAGAATATAAGGAACTCCACCAATTAGAACATTTCCATTTCTATTAAAGTTATTCTCTTTTTTTCTAGTATTTAGCTTTTGCTAAGTAACTTCTACCATATGCTTCAAACATCACTAATGCTCTATGATTTTAAAAATGAATCCCTTTTGGTACTATAATTAGCACCACCAATTCCCTAATGCCTATGTTGGAGGTCTTATAATAAAAATGTTTTTTACCTTTGATTTGAACTAATGAGAATAATAGTCACTGTCGTGTAGTTAATTCAATGTAATTTTATAAAATACAAAGTCAAAAATAAAGTGTACAAAGTATTAAAAATAAATCTGGAAAGGTAATTGGGAGTCATGCTAAAGAGTGCTCTAAATGTGAGGCTGGGATTTTGCATTTTATTTGAGAGGCAATAGGGAGCCACTGCAAGTTAGTAGAAGAATGATCTGGACAAATCTGTGTTTGGTGCATATACATTTGGCCACTGCCTGGAGGAAGGACAGGAGAAGTTAAGAGACTTGTTGGGGGAACAACAGTTAGGAAGCTATTGCTTTCTAGTCTAGGTTCCTATTGTTAGTCTAGGTTCCTATTGTTAGTCTAGGTGAGAACTGCTGAGGGCTGAGCTAGGTTGAAGGCAGTATGAGTGAAGAGAAGGGGAAGGGCACAGTGAGCAGATAAAACTTGACAAGTGACTGATGTAGGGGGTGAGGGAGAAAGAAGAGTCAAGGATGACCACAAGCTTACAAACTCAGTTATAAGGTAAGATGTCATAACCCACAACAGAAATAAGGGATTTTTGAAAGGGAGGTTAAGAAGAAAAGAAAATTATTTGTTCCATTTTAGACATTTTGAGTTTAAGACACCAATGAAATGTAAAGGAGTTGTTTAGTAGATAATTGACAAATATGGAATTGGAGTTCCAGAGGGAAATTAGGGCAATAAATATAGATTTGGGAGTCATCTATATAGACTTTACAATAAAACTCATGGGAATTGGTAAGATCACCAAGAAACAAGGTATAGAGAAATAAAAGAAAAGAGAATAAAGCCTTGGGGGATTTTCTGGTTACATATTGGTAAATGGATGATGCAGAAGCAAAAGAGGCTAAGAAGGAATGATCAGACATGTACAATGAGAACTAAGAAAGTAGTTTCACTGAAGTCAAAAGAAGAGTGTCTAGGGGGAGAACATAGTCAATGGTTTAAAAAGCTGCTGATAGATCAAATAAAATGAGAAAGGAGAAAAGTGATCTGAATTAGCAGTGTAGATTCTGATAACCCTGGAGAAAGCAATTTCTGTATAGAGGGAAGAGCCATAGATTTCAAACTTAGGGTTGAAATAAAACCTGAATTTTATTTTCAGTTTCAACACACATTAGTTGTGTAACCAGTTACTTAGCCTTTGTTTCCTCATCTGTAAAATGGATATTATTTTCCTTATATCCCCTGCCTCTGAAAGCTGCATGAGGATCAATGAATATTTTATATGTAAAATGCTTAAAGTAGGATATAAATGTCAGCTATTATTATTATTATTACTTAAAGAGGTAATAATAAAGGCAATAAGGAACTGGGAAGGGAAGGGCTGAACCCGTGATTTTCACTAATACAGGTAATTTCAGGCATGAAAAGTCCAACCACTGTAACTTATTGGCAATATGATAATAACTCATAATCTTGGAAACTCATGTGGGAACATTGAGAAATCCAGTGACTTCAGCATGCTCTCTTTCAAAGAGACCTTTAAAAAGTTCTTTTGAGACATTCAGGAATTTATAGCACGGAGAAAGCAATGGTACAATGAAAAGAACACTGGTTCTGGAGTCAGAGAACCTTAGTTCAAATCCTCTCTCTCATACTTGTTACATAACTCTTGGTGTTTCCTTTTCCTTATCTATAAAATAAAGAGCTTAGAGTAGCTGGCCTCTGAGGACCCCTCCAGCTCAACATCTTGAATCCTACAAACTTTGTGCTAAAGACAAAAGAAAAGGAAGGCACTGAAACTAATATTTCCATGGTTTTGTTTATCTTATACAGTTTTGAGTCACAATAAAATTTTTCCTTTTATTAAAGCTTTTTATTTGCAAAACATATGCATGGGTAATTTTTTATCATTGACCCTTGCAAAATTTTCTGTTCCAGATTTTTCCCTCCTTCCCCCCACTCCCTTCCCTAGATGGCAGGAAGTCTAATAAATATTAATTATGTTAAAATATGTGTATACATATTTATATAGTTATCTTGCTGTACAAGAAAAATCGGATTTACAAGAAAAAAATATCTGAGAAGGGAAGCATAATGCAAGCAAATATCAATAGAAAGTGTGAAAATGTTATGTTGTGGTCCACATTTCACATCCCTCTCTCTGGGTGTATATGGCTTTCTTCACTGAACAATTGGAACTGGTTTGAAACATTTCATTGTTGAAGAGAGCCATGTCCATCAGAATTGATCATCATATAGTATTGTTGTTGCCATGTATAATGATCGCCTGGCTCTGCTCATTTCACTCAGCATCAGTTCATGCAAGTCTCTCCAGGCCTCTCTGAAATCATCCTGCTGGTCGTTTCTTACAGAACAATAATATTCCATAACATTCATAAATCATAATTATTCAGCCACTCTCCAATTGATGGGCATCCATTCAGTTTCCAGTTTCTAGCCACTACAAAAAGGGCTGCCACAAACATTGTTGAGCCACAATGATTTTGACTGTCAAATGTTCTTAGAAACAATTTTGAACAATATGGCTATGTACCAAAGAACTATGCTGTAAATACATCTCCCCCTACCACCCAAGTGCTAAAGGTAGCTCTCATGACATGATCCCCAGTCTCATCAGAGGAGTTCCTCATCATTTTCCTAATATGGAAGGTCCATCAGTAAGAAATGGAAGCCCCTCAAACTTATGTAGAGTGGAGATAACTTTGAGTTCTCAATTGCCTATACCATTGGAACAAAAGCACTGACAGATTTCACCATGTTGGAGTCTGGCCCTTGAAACAGATTCTCCCTGCTCTCTGAGGACCAGGCTGACCTGCTCCAATCTGCCATTCCTGGACTTTTTACCATTTATAAACCTGAATGGAAGCCATGTTTTACAATAAAGAGAACAATTACAGAAAAGGTTGAGGATATGGGAGAGTTTGCTTGCCTTTAGTAGAAGGATTCTACAGGGCACAATGTAAGGGACAAGAAGAGTGAATAGCCAAGAGAAGGTTCAATTGCATCAGAGAATATAGGAGAGGTAATCAGGTTCTTGTTGCAGCGTTTCCCAATCAGGAAAGTTTGGCGCTATTGACAATTGCAAATACCACTCTGAATTAATCTTAGAACCATTTGAACATCTGTGGAGGACTGCGCTCTTTCATGAAGTCTGACCTTTGTAGTAAGAGTCTTGAAGCTGAAGACTGAATTTCACACCTGGAATAGTAATTTCAGAGTACTTGGTGATGTTCTTCAGACTCTGTAGAGCTCCTGCCTACAGCATTTCAACACTTTGTCAGTGATGTTCCTTGGGACTTGCTTGATCATTCATAATCACATGCCTTGATGAAATTTTAAGGTTTTTTCTTCCCTTAAGAACACACCAAGGGCAACCATCTTGTCTTATAAAGCCTCAGACAAGGTATCTGCAAGAATGAATAAATGTAAACTCCATCAGGAGAAAATGGAACCCCCCCAAAAGTGCTACTTTGAAGCATCTATTGTAGAAGTGACCTTGTGAACTCAATATTATGCAGATGGGGTTCCATCTTGCTACAGATGCTTAAGATGTGTGGTCCTGGCAACAGACTGTGTCTGCTCTCTGAGGACCAGGCTAAGTGCACAGAAGTTCATCACCAGAGAGTCAGTCACCAGATGATAAATTAGACCCTAACAGAGATCTATGAAACATATTCAGGGGAGGGGGAGTTGTTCAGAGAGAACTCAATAATGTCAGCACTATTGACTAGGAAATACCTGCTTTTGCCTGGAGAGATAATTTTAGGCTTTGCCGACTTTTATAACTGGTTCTTTCAACACACTGGTTCTTGAAAAGGGATCCATAAACATATTTAAAGTACTTTATTTTATTAGTATTAATTATTAATAACAATATTAAAATATTGTTATAATTAATCAATAAATAATGATTAAATTATTCTTATTATTATTGTAATGTATTTGATTTCTTGTCCTATCTTATCTTATGCATTTAAAAACATTATCATGAGAAGGGGTCCACAAGCTTTACCAGACAGGCCAAGGGTTACATAGTATAAAAAACAAATTAAAAAATCAAATAACTTTTAAGAACCACTGTTCCAAGTCTTCCATATCATAGTTTTCTTTTAAAGGTTTCTTCCATTTTTTAAATAAAATGGAAGCTTCAGATCATTACTGTTTTTACTTTTCTTTGCCTTCCAAATGCTTAGCATAGTGCCTGGTACATATTAGCCTCCTGTTAAATATGTTTTAATTGCTTGCTTGATTGAAAAAAATGTCTTCAATCCTAGTGTTAAAAAAAGCAGGGGAAAGAGAAAGAGAAGGGGTGGGCTCACTTCAATCAATTGTGAGTGGTCTGTTTCAAAAAAAAAAAACATAGCAAGGAAAGGCAGCTAGGACTTTCCCCTAAGTACCAATATCGACTAGGGTCATACTTTCTCTCTATGGTTGTCCAGAGAATATTGAGCTTGTGCTTTGTGGTTCTCTTTCAGCCTGAGTCACTCTCAGGAGTTCTGTGTGTGACAAGAGATGTGAAGGGAAGACCTTGAGCAGGGGAAGGAAAATAGGTTGAAATTCAGGGCAGAATCACTATTCCACAAAAACTGCTGGGAAAATTGGAAACTAGTATGGAAGAAATTAGGGCTTGACCCACACCTAACATCACATACCAAGATAAGATCTAAATGGGTTCATGATTTAGATATAAAGAGTGATATTATAAGCAAATTTGAGGAACATAGGATAGCTTACCTCTCAGACCTGTGGAAAAGGAAGGAATTGGTGTCCAAAGAAGAACTGGAACTCTTAACTGAACACCAGATAGATAATTTTGATTATATTAAGTTAAAAAGGTTTTGTACAAACAAAACTAATGCAGACAAGATTAGGAGGGAAGCAATAAATTGGAAAATCATCTTTACATTTAAGGGTTCTGATAAAGGTCTCATTTCTAAAATAAAGAGTTGTCTCATATTTATAAGAATTCAAACCACTCTCCAATTGATAAATGGTCAAAGGATATGAATAGAAAATTTTCAGATGATTAAATTAAAACTATTTCCAGTCATATGAAAAGGTGCACCAAATCACTATTGATCAGAGAAATGCATATTAAGACAACTCTGAGGTACCACTACACACCTGTCAGATTGGCTAAAATGACAGGAAAAGATAATGACGAATGTTGGAGGGGATGTGGGAAAACTGGGACACTGATACATTGTTGGTGGAACTGAACGGATCCAACCATTCTGGACAGCAATTTGAAACTATGCTCAAAAAGTTATCAAACTGTGCATACCCTTTGACCCAGCAGTGTTTCTACTGGGCCTATATTCCAAAGAGACCTTAAAGGAAGGAAAGGGCCCCAGATGTGCAAGAATGTTTGTGGCAGCCCTTTTTGTAGTGGCTAGAAACTGGAAACTGAATGGATGCCCATCAATTGGAGAATGGCTGAATAAGTTATGGTATATGAATGCTATGGAATATTATTTGTTCTGTAAGAAATGACCAGCAGGATGATTTCAGAGAGGCCTGGAGAGACTTGCATGGACTGATGCTGAGTGAAATCAGTGGAACCAGGAGATCATTATACATGGCAACAACAATACTATATGATGATCAATTCTGAAGGACATGGTTCTCTTCAACAATGAAATGTTTCAAACCAGTTCCAATTGTTCAGTGATGAAGAAAGCCATATACACCCAGAGAAAGGCCTGTGGGATCTGAGTCTGGACCACAACATTGCATTTTCACACTCTCTATTGATGTTTGCTTACATTATGTTTTCCTTCTCAGGTTTTTTTTTTTCTGTATAGCAAGACAACTGTATAAATATATATACACATATTTGATCTGTCAAATATTTTAACATAATTAACATGTATTAGATTTCCTGCCATCTAGGGAAGGGGGGGTAGGAGGGAAAAATTTGTAACAGAAAGCTTTGCAAGGATCAATGTTGAAAAATTACCTAGGCATATGTTTTGCAAATAAAAAGCTTTAATTTAAAAAAAAGAAAGAAATTCAGGGCAGGAGATAGATGAGATACATCTTTCTCTCTTAATTCTGTAAATATCAAGTAGGAACTTATTTCCCAGGGCTTTCTGATATCAGAGTACCTACCAGCTAATCTTTCCCATCTCAAAGCTCTAGGGTTCTGGACTTTCCAATTAGAGCTCCATTGTCCCATCACCAAAGGGTAGTGCTTTCGTTTATTCTTTCATTTTTCATTTGGAACAGCTGACACTAATAGGATAGAATTATAACATCTAGGTCTTCAAGCTATTATCCATCAAGATGACCTTCAAGGAAGGGAAATATATAACCAAAGGAGCACAGCAAACATGCAATATATTAATCACCCAATATTGCAATCTTCTTATGATCCATGAGATCCCAAAAGCTTTATCAAGCCCAATGTGGCTTTAAAAAATTTTTTATAGTCATCCATGCTAGTAGGAGTCAAAAATTGTCAGAGAAAAGAGCACTGAATTAAGATTCAGAGGATTGAGGTTTGATTCTTGTCTCTATTGCTTACTAGATGTGTGATCTTAAAAAAAAAAATCATCTCATTTCTGTGGGCCTCAGTTTCCTCATCTGTAAAATGAGAAGATTGGGTTGGCGGGATCAATAAGGTTATTTTCAATTTTAAATCTAATTTAAGATTCTTGTTTCACATATGGTTGTTAAGGTGGACATCCCCAGTGCCTAGAGCAGTGACTGGTACATACTAGGTACTTAAATGCCTGATAAATGAATGCTAATAATATTTACCAACTCCACTTTTGATATTGTCCTCTTAGGCCATATTTAACATATATTAATTGAGATCCCCATGCTTTCCAGAATTAGCTTGACTCTTAAGAGAGGGTCATAGTTCCGTCTGACTTTCAGATATACAAAGACTATGTTCTTTTCTAGGACAAAGTAAAAATCTTTAATAGTCCTTTTTATCCTTTCTAATTTTTAAATTTAAGCATAGCAAACACAAATATTTCAAATTACAAAAAAAGGGAAAGAGGGCTGTGAGAAACCATGAACTTTTACATATACTTTTAAGAAGGGGTATGTGTGTGTATGTATAAAATTTAACAAGGTAGTAGCAAAATTACTTTCCTTGTATTCCTTTCTGTATTTCTTTTTCTTCTGTGCATATAAAAATGTTTGTTATTTTTTTATAGCTATCAGCATCCACTAAACCACTTTCCCCTCCCTGCCCCAGCAGAAATTCTTCCTTCTGCTCATTTTATTCTGTATCTCTTCATGCAAATCTTTCTACACTTCTTACTGTCTCTACTATTGAAGGTAATGGGAATATCTTAAGAACCCAATCGTAGAAACCAGCTCCTCACATCCACTTCATGTATCAGCCAAAGTGAATCTCTTCCACCTATCTTACCCTGACAATGCAAAGTCATTAATTATGGCTGAGTTCTGTCATGATCTACTTTTAACTATGATTCACAGTCCTTATGCCAGTCAGATTGGCTCACTGTTTCTTTAATATAGCTCAACTGAGCACATTGGACAGGCCATGTGCTAGGATTTGTTTCTTTACCAGGAGGAAGCATGCAAGTGACTATTTAGTTCAAGAATAAGATGCTGATGCTCTCTGACTTGTCATCCACTGATACCTAATTTTTTTGTTGTTGTTGTGTCTTTCATTTTTGAAGAGGACCCATGACATCATGGGATGAACTCTTGACTCTTGAATGAATTGAAGAGAGAGTTGCACAAAGTCATCAGCCTCCTTCTCTCTTCCAGTTACAAAAAGTTCACTGCAAGACAAAAGTTAGGAGGGCTGACAATGGCTTGGGACCTAGTAGATGACCTTAGTGTCTTCCGTGTCTGATCAAGCTCTAAGTACTTCGCAGTAAAGGTGTTAGTTTTCCTTGAACATCCCTCTGCACACCTAAATATTGCCTGGTTCATGGTCCTCTGATTTCCATGATATTCCTTCCTTAGTTCCTTACAGATTGCCAGGTCAACTGCCTTGGTACCTAATTGTTGGTACATTCCTTAGGCACTATTCTGAGCCTTCTTTTTTCTTTATATTCTTATCTATTGGGGACCTCATCAATTTTCATGGGTTTAATTATCCTCTCTATATAGATGGCTCACAGATCTATATATTTCCAGGCTAAGTTGCTTCCATGAGCTTCAGTCTCATTTCACTAATTACCTATTAGGCATTTTGTAACTGGATGTCTCAGAGACATCTCAACGTCCCAAAATGACAATCTTTCTACACAGTTCACAATCTTTCTATCCAGATATTTTCTGGAATTCCATATTTCTTTTGAAGATACCGCTCCTTTTTTCCTCAATTGTATTTTATTTCCCCAAATACATGTAAAGAAAGGTTTCAACATTCATTTTTGTAAGACTCTGTGTTCTGAGTTTTCTCTTCATCTCTTACCCCTCCCTCCCCAAAATAGCAAGCAATCTGACATATTAAATATATATGAATTATGCATGTAATACATAAATTATAATTATATATTAAATATATTGATATATATTGATAAGTATATTAATATATAAATATAGTTAAATATGTGCAATCCTTTTAAACATATTTCCATAATTGTCATGTTGTACAAGAAAAATCACAGCAAAAGGGAAGAAAACCATGAAAAAGAAAAAGACAAACAATTTTTTTAAAAAAGTGAAAATATTAGGTTTCAATCCATATTCAGCTTTCGTAGTTCTCTCTTGGATGGCATTTTCCATTCCAAGTTTATTGGAATTGGAAGACACCACTCTTTTTTCAGAGTCCCAGGTTTGTAACCTCATTATCTTCAACTCCCAACTTTACTAGTTCTACAATCACAACAGCTCTTTCACTGAACCCCTACTTTCTGCTCACATCACAACAACTTTAGTCCTAGCCTTTCCTGTTTCTTGCCCAGATTATTGCAATGATTCCTGTTCACAACTAATTCCAATTACTTCTCATTGCCTCTATGATAAAATACATACCTTATGTTTAATTTTTAAAACCCTTTATAATTTTACTACAAACTACCTTTCCAAGGTTATCATACATTACTCCTCTTCAGACACACTACAATCCAGCAAAACTGACATTCTCTCTATTCCTTACACAGGATAATCCATCTTCCATCTTTTCCCCTTTTTCCTGTTTCCCTTTCTTAGAAAGCAAGTACATATATAAGTTCCTTCAGAATTCAGTTCAGGGTCCACCTTCTACATGAAGTATTTTTTTATTCTTTACAATTCCTTATTCCTTCCTACTATAATTTTTGGGTTATTTATTTTCTATAGGCATATATATACACATACATATAGATATACATATAGATATATATACTTGTGTCCTCTGTTAGAATCTTTAAGAACATAGCTTGTTTCATTCTTTTTATTTATATTCTGTTTGATCTTTAAAATCATTCATAACTTGACCTTCTCCATCACCAGTCTCCTCACATCATATTCATCCCCATATCCTTCACTAGCATTGACTTTCTAGCTGTTCCTCCCCAAAACATTCCATTTTCTGCTTTGGGCATTTTTCCTGGCTGGTTCCCACATTCAGAAGGTTTTTCTTCCTCATCTCTTCATGGCTTCCCTGATGGCTTCCTCCAAGTCCCAACTACAATTCCACCTTCTACAAGAAACTTTCCTTATGCCCCTTAATACTATGATGTTGGTGATATTGATCATCTCCAATTTATGCTCTCCAAACCTTGTTTGTACACAGCGGTTTCCATATTGTCTCCCTTTTAATCTGGGAGCTCTTTACAGCAGTTGTTATTTTTTTTTAAACTTTTCTTTGTATCTGCAGCACAGTGTCTGGCTAATAATAGGTACTTAATAAATGCTTATTGATTGACTGACCGACCCAGAACCTAGCACAATCCTTGGCATATTGCAAACACTTAATAAATGCTGATTGATTCATTCTTAATACTTGTGTGCTCCCTAACTTCTCCTGTTTATCTGACTTCTCTTGCTAATTATCTTGATTACCAACTTTAGCTTTTCCTTGGGTCTATGTCATTTACTTCCCATTCCCTGTCTTTGTTCCTAATATTGGCTTCCCTCTTCCAAACACAGCTTCCTTTCTCTGTGACTTACTATAGCCCGAATCCCAGCAGGGCAAGATGATACCAGGATGATGGGCCCAGGGCTTGTGAAGAATGACACCTGAGTTCTGTCTCTGCCTTCTACTTCTGCCTTGTTGTCTGCCCTCAAGTGATCTGTGTTATTCCTAGAGATGTGAAGAGTTGTTTCTGCTGAAATCAAGGACCACAAGCTTCATGAATTTAACATAGAAATAAGGAAGAGCCTTGCCATGAAAGTTATTACTAGGATATATTTTGCTTCAAGAAAGCAAATTTTGTGGGCCCACATAATATTGTCAGCATGAAGTGGGAGAAGAAAAAGCCCAGAATCCAGGTGCTATAATCAAATCTCCATAGGCCCCAGTGCCCCTGAACACAGAATTTCAGGGACAAGAAGCATCCAGCGTGGCTTCTGAGAAAAAAAATAATTTGTAATGGGAGGGAAGAGAGCTGAAAAAGGAATAAACTGTTATTACCAGTTAAGACTCTTGGGAGGAAGAGACAGAAGGGCAACTGCTAAGGCAATATTCAGTGATCTTGCATTCTTTCCTGAGCAAAGCAAGGGAACAGGAAAACAAGGTGGTTGGTGATAGACTGGGGGATGGAGCCAGAACCACTCAAGTTTCCCAAACCAGGCTTTCCCCAGCTGTAAAGCAGAGACTACTCTGTCTCCCAGGGGATGGCTGTCAGGAAGGCTGTGAGGCACAACTGATGAGCATAATCATAAAACAATTTGCAAACACGGCAGCTCACATGTCTAAAGGTGTATTTGTGTATCCCTTGTGGAGATCTGGCTGCAAAAAAACCCTCATGTCGGAGAGTAGAAAATAGTTTTTCTTTTGATTTTCCTGTTTATGAGAAGAATCAGAGCTCTGAGTTTGAGAAGTAGAAAGATGGAGCAGATAGAGTGCTGGACATGGAAGCAGGAAAATCTGGGTTCCATTCCTGCCTCATGTGTTTACAGAATGTGTGACAATGAATGAATGAAAGAGCCTTTAAGAGCTTACTATATAGGAAGCACTGGGCTAAGTGTCAAGGGTACAAATAGAAAGTGAGGTTTCTGTTAGGAGCTTCTATTTGAAAAAGGAGAAGCAACAGAAGCAATAGCTGCAAGATGGAGGGAAAGGCCAATAGTTCTGAAGATACAACAACCAGGTAGATGACAGGGCAGAATCTGGAGGAGCAGTAGTATGGCATGTAACAATGCCTCAAAGTCCTTAGGACAGAAGCTTTTGATCTTCTTAACCTTTTTTCCTTTCTTCCTTCTTCCCCTTTTCTTCTTTCCTCCCTTCCTTCTCTCCTTCCCTCTCCTTCTTTACTCCTTTATCTCCTTCCTTCCTTCTTTACAACAGGTCAAGTAGTAAATTAGGAAAGCCCAGTGATCTAAGTGGCAAATAATCCAGTTTGGCTAGAATATACACTCCAGAGAATGTAAGGCTGATGCACAAACATATCTTTAGTATTTCATTGAACAAAGTCCCACCCATTTCTGACAATGAACCATTTAACAATGCTAAGGGCTGTTCAGAAAAAAAACCTTCTTGGCTTCATCTCAACCTCTCTGAGTCTCAGTTTTCCTCAATTATAAAACATATAATAATAAGACCTATCTCACAGAATTCTTGTAAAGCTCAATGAGATGATGTATATAATGTACTTTATAAACTTTAAAACATGCTCTAAATCACTGTTGATTAGAGAAATGCAAATTATAATAGCTCTGAGGTACCACCTCACACCTCTTAGATTGGCTAAGGTGACAGGAAAAGACAATGATAAATGATGGAGGGGATGTGGGAAAACTGGGACACTAATGCATTGTTGGTTGAGTTGTGAAATGATCCAACCATTCTGAAGAGCAATCTGTATTGCCCAAAGGGCAATCAAACTGTGCATACCCTTTGACTCAGCACTGCCATTAGTGGGTCAGTATCCCAAGGAAATCATAAAGGAGGGAAGAGGACCCACATGTGCAAAAATGTTTGTAGTAGCTCTTTTTTGTGGTAGCAAAGAATTGGAAAATGATAGAGGCCCATCAATTGGGGAATGGCTGAACAAGTTGTGGTACATGAAGATAATGGAATATTATTGTTCTATAAAAAATTATGAACAAGCTCATTATAGAAAAGCCTGGAAAGATTTACACGAACTGATGCTGAGTGAAACAAGCAGAACCAGGAATACATTGTACACAATAACAGCAAGAATGTGCAATGATCAACTATGAAAAACCTGGTTCTTCTTGGTGGTTCAGTGATCCAAAGCAATCCTGATAGACTTTGGATAGAAAATGCCATCCACAACCAGAAAAAGAACAAAGGAGGTTGAATGTAAATCAACACATGCTATGTTCACTTCTTTTTTTCTGTTTTTTTCTGGTTCTTTCGGATGATTTTTTTCCTTATGTTCTGATTTTTCTCTCTCAACATGATTCTTAAAGCAAGGTGTATTTAAAATAAATAAATAAGTAAAAGGAGGAGAAAAAAAAGAATGTCATGGGTCTCAAAATGATCCCAAAAAGGAGAATTAGGAATAAAAGTTGGAAATTGAAAAAAAAACCCTTTAAAGCAATATATAAATGGAAGCTATTAATATATAGGGATTAGATCACTTAGTAGAACTCTTACTTTTACAGAGACTGAGGCAATTGGGGTTAAGTGACTTGCCCAGGGTCACATAGTTAGGAAGTATCTGAGACCAAATTTGAACTCAAGGCCTCCTGGCTTTAGATAGAGAAATTTGGAGCTCACACTGCCTCTAATATGAACACTATAATCTTAGGTGAACCATTTTCCTTTCCTGGGCCTCAGTCCCCTTATCTGACACCTATAATCTTCTCTGTGGAGTCTGGTAGCAAGATGCCCAAGGTTGTTGATTTTTGTTGGTGAGAAAACAATACACTCTCACAGGGAAGAATTCAGAAAGTCTTCTTTTTATTTTATTTTATTTTTTTTTTGCTTTTTGCTGAGGCAATTGAGGTTGTGACTTGCCCTGGGTCACACAAGAAAGTCTTTAATTGATTATGAAGTCCTGCAGATGTCAAATGATGGCAGTTCCACACTTTCCCCAGTGATTATACAGTCCACAACCCAAAGAAGCCTTTGGGTTAACACTAAGATATTTCAGGTCCCCTAGCTACTTCTATCCCTTGTCTTCTCATTAGTCTAGAGGTATGGTATATATGGATTTGAATCATATAGATTCATTTGTCTCATGGAACCCACATTTATGGGGAAACTCTCGACTCTCCCCCCGGCTGCTAAGGCTCGATGGTATCCCTCCTTGTGCAGGGAGAAGGGAAGGGACTTAATTAGGGTCACACAATTGTCCGTGACAGGATTTAAATTCTGGTCCTCCTGATTTCAAACCTTGAAGTCTACAAGCCCCACTTTTCTGCCTCCACATAATAAAAGATGGATACCCATAAAAGGAAACACAATGTAAATGGTAAATGAGAGTTCCAGTCACTAAACACTCTAGGAGTTTGGTTGGTGTGAGCCTAAAGGAAAGTAAGATCCCGGTATGGGGTCACGAAGGATGAGGGGGATATGAAGAAGGAAGAGAGGGCATGTTTGGGAGGGAGCCTTTCAGGCAGGGGAACAGCATGAGCAAAGCACAGAGGCTATTGTTTGGCACATAGACATTTTCTCTTTAATCCGGAGAGCTCTTTGTGCCTTACAGACATTATTACCTCATTAGCTCCCACCGTATCTCTTGGGGGCTGGGTTTTGTGACAAGTGCCATTACCCATGGAGTAAGTGAAGCAAAGTATGGTCAAAACACAGCTCCCTGAGAAGCTTGGGTTCTGGCAGGTCTGGGAAGTGTACCTCTCAGCTCACGGCTCCAGTTCATCTTAAACCACTGCCCTGAGGACACACATTATTCCTTTTTTTTTTTTTTTTTTTAATTTTTTTTTGAAACAAATCTCAGATTCCGTGAGGATGATGAAAAAAGAGATAATTGGCCATGAGCAAAACTCCTTCCCTCTCCTCCCACCCCTCACAGGGGCAGGGGGCTTCCAAAGAGAACAGATAAAATTAAAAATCACTTATCCTTGTGCAGTGACAAACCGAAGTCGCTATAAATGTCAAGGCAAAACAATACAAAGAAAATGGATGTAGTTACTGGAACATGTTCATAAATTTACGTGACAATTGTACTGCATGCACGCCAGTCGGCAAACAGCCTGATCTAAGGCAATATTAAGGCACAGCATAATCTAAGTTAATATAACATTTCTCTGGTTTCCAATTTAGATTTATGCCCTTCGTAGTTTATGGGTTTTAAACAGCTTTTTCTTTGGCATTAAATATTTAACAGCTACAGTTAATTTGTCACTTTAATCTTGAATTTTTTTTTCTGCCATGCTGGGTGACAGAAGTTATTCAAGAGAAAAGAATGATGAGGCTGTGGTACGGGTCGTGGAAAGGAAAGAGTAAGAATGTCAAGCCAGAAAATTTCTGTGCCGATTTCCTGAGTGGAAGGGAGAGAATGAAGCCTTTTCTAATTGGGATATACCTGGTTATGTTAGATGGTTAAAGTGGGCACTGTGATCCCTAGCTGTGTGACAATGGGCAGATTACTAGCCCTCTCTGAGCCTCTGTAAAATGGAGATACATAATGATCCTTGAATTCCTTACCTCACAGGGCATCTGTGAAGAAAACCTCATGTGAACCTTAAAGCACTATAAAAACTTGAGCTACTATTATAGCAAAGTATCCAACAGCTTCATTTTATGTCAATTTAATGCTATAAATTTGTTTAAGAGGAGGAAGGCAGATGCTGTTACTCCTTTTCTGGGAGAAAAAAACTGAGGCACTACAAGGAAGCTCTTTTCAGGTTATAACTAGCAGTCAAGAGCAAGACAAAATTAATCTCCTAGTTAAATCCACTTTTTTTTTTTTCCGACTTCTCTGATTCATAGTTGTACCTTTATCATTCTCAGCCCAAGACTGCAGCATCTGGTCAGCCCCAAGAGGAAAAAGGGATTCTATTTTCTTAGGTCCAGAAGAAAGAAGAAATCCTATTTTTTTTATTTTTTGGGGCCAGACCTGTGGTCTCATGAGTACAGAGAACTCTAGATGAGGAAGTTCTCCATACACAATGCTCTGCGATTTATAATTTAAGTAGCTTTGGGAGCACTAAAAGGTTAAGTAAAGGACCTTAATTGATCAGAACCAGAACTAACCTCCAGGGAAAATAATGGGCAATGATGTAAATTCAGATCTCTTTTTGCCCCCACTCCCAGCCCCTGGATTAAGAGCATCCTTTGTATAGGGAGAGGAAGAAGGCAGTACTTGATATCAAACTGCCAGAGTACTGGTGACCAAGACCCTGACTCTCTTCAGTGAAGTCTGTCAAATGATGGCAGTTACACAGTCCACCAATACAAAGAAGCCTTTGGGTTAACGGTAAGATATTTCAGATCCTCAGAGGACTAGCTACTCTAGACCTTGCAGTGTCTTCTCATTAGTCTAGTGGAATTGTATTTATGAATTTGAATTATAAAGATTCATTTGTCCCATGGAACCCATATCCATTGGGAAACTCTGGAATCTTCCCCCTGGCTGCTAAGATTCAATGGTATTCCTCTTGGTGGAGGCAGGTATCATTGAACTGAACAGTATACAAATGGTAGACCCAGTTTAATATAGGGAATTGTCATAGAAATAAATGTAAAGTCTAATACTTGACTTCACAAAAATTAACTATGTAGTTACATAATGGGATGTGCTGTAGTTTAGGTGAAAATTTTTTAAAGTATATCAAGTTCAAAGTGATCTAATAGAGACATAAACAGAAGAGTGGAGGTCTTTTTGTACTCTGCCTGGTCAGATTACGTCTGAAACATTGCATTAGCTCTTGGTATTATGTTTTAGGGATGTGTCCAGTAGAGGGAGGCAATATGAAGCTCTGAGGATGCTCAGCCTAAAGATGAGGAGACTTGGGGGCTGGGAAGAGGAGAGACACAATAGCTATGTTCAAGTATTTAAGTGGAAGAAGAATTTGATTTTTGTCTGCTTGGTCTCAGGATGAATGAATGCATGAAAATATGAAAAATCATTTATGTCAGTTCTCACTGTGTATGAAGCACTGTGCTAAGCCCCAAGGATATAAATAGAAATGTGGAGACAGCCCCTACTCTCAACAAGCTCACATTCCAATAAAGGGAAATAACAAATATGGGTTTCAGCTATGTCAGGTGAAAAAGCCCCATGGTCCTTAGGGCATAGCAGCAAAGTAGATTGTAATGTCTTTTTAAATGTTATTTCCACTGATAAAAACCATATCTGTTTCTGATGTTGAATCAAGCGATAATGTCAAGGATCTGGGTGGCAAGAATTTTATTTTCTGGTTCTTCAGTTATTGTGGCTTCTGAAGAGGCAGAGGTTGGATCACCTGCAGAAGAAAGTGCCAGAGGGTTGTTTCCATGAATGATGGCTATGGGAATTGGGCTGGAATCAGCACTAGGAATTCTGTAAATGCCGCCTCTTGGGGGGGATAATGGATTGAAGCTGTAGAGAAGCAAATTTCAGTTCTATATGACAAAAAGCTTGCTAGTGATTAGTGCTGTCCAAAAGTGAGATGTTCTGTTTCAGGAGATGCTTTAATATAGTAGAAAGGTTAAACAATTGATGCTAAACTAAATAACCAACTTGGTTGTTTCTGTGAATAATGGCTATGGGGATTGGGCTGGAATCAGCACTAGGAAATCTGTGGATGCTGCTTCTTCAGGAGATAATGGACTGAAGCTGTAGAGAAGTAAATTTCAGTTCTATATAATAAAAAAAACTTGCTAGTGATTAGTGCTGTCCAAAAGTGAGATGTTCTGTTTCAGGTGGTATTTTACTATAGTAGAAAGGTTAAACAATTGAAGCTAAACTAAATATCCAACTTGGTGCAGTTTCCAAATATAACAATGGTGGGAAAATATTTTCAGTGTGAGTTCTTAAACCATGGATTTAACTCATATTTTTGATTTGTTGCTTTCCTTAAGAAGGACGAGTAGTCCCACCCTTGAGTGATCCAAACTAACAGGAACATTAAGGAAATTGATTGCAGTATTTGGGAATGTAGAATCCTGACTCATCTCCCCCCCCCCATCCCTCTAACTCATTCTGTTTCCCATTTAGCAGGACCTTGGCACCCTGGCTCATTTTTGACGAGAAAATGGAAGCCAGAGTAAGGAACTAGCAAAGAGAAGACAGAAAAGAGGTCAGAAAAGAGAATCATTTCAATCAAACATGAGACTAGAGATCTGGATGCTCAAAAATTCTCATCCCAACATCACTACTGATTGGCTATACTGCGTATAAAATAGAGAGTGATTTCTGCTACCTCTGAGAACTGCAGTGAAAATGAAAGAATTTAAACAAAATAGATGTCTCCATAATGCACTATCCACAATGAGCAGAGAGAGGGAGAGCCATAAATTCTAGACACGGATGATAGAAATCAATGTTAACTGTAGGTGTCATTATTTTACCCAGCTATCCTCTATAGCCTTAGGCTATAGCAACTGGAACTTTCTGTCTCACCTCTCTTTTACCCTATTTCCTTTTGAAGCTGTTATATATATTTTTCTATATCAAGTTCCTCCTACATGTATTTAAAAGAAAAGGAATAAATTACAATAGAGATCCCCCCCACTTAACTGTAATGAAACAAGTTGGGAATGGGGGTATAGGTGGTACAGGGACCTGTACTTGGTTCTATTTAACAATCATGAAGCTTTCAGTGATTCTCCAGTTCATTGCTTCATGACAAAAAGAACTGCAGGTTTGCTCCCCAAGTTCTCCAAGATCTTCTAATCTATCAGGTTCTGGGAATTCAGTGCCAGGTTCTGTTTGTGTCTCTGTGTGTCCCTGCAACTTTCAGTTCTGAAACAATTTTATTATAAATATAACAGGAAAATTTAAAAATCCCTAAAGGAGAAATAGATTAAATAGAAAACAAAAATAATATAGAAATAATAAAACTAAAACTGGTTCTTTGAAAAGACTAATCTAATTGTGGCATGGTTATATGGTAGTATGCTATGCAAATAATCCAGACTAATTGCTCTCTCCTGCTCACCCCCATCCTCATGTCAATTGGGCTTAAAAGCCAATTCCCTTGGGTCATCCCATCTGGAAAAGTAATTCTCCTTTCAAATAGGGCTGCAGAAACAGTGAAAAATGAGGTGCCCCCACCCCACACCCCCAATGCCATGCAGCTAGCTACTCATAGTCTCAGGAAAGATCTAGACCTATTTTTAATAGCTAATTATAGTTTCTGTTTATGTGGTACTTATTATGTGCCAGCCACTGTGCTAAGCATTTTAAAATTATTATCTTATTTGATCCTCATAACAACCTTGGGTGGTAGGTGCTATTAACACCTCCATTTTACAGATGAGGAAACTGAGGCAAATAGGATTAAGTGACTTGCCCAGGGTCACACAGGCTAGTAAGTATCTGAAACCAGATTTGAACACAGATCTTCCTAACTCCAGAACTGGTACTATATCCACTGTACTTTAGAACTGCCCCCATTATCTTAGTTAAATATGCAAATATATCATATGACAGTAGCAAGCAAGGTAAACAGGTACCTAAATACACAGAGGCAAATTTGTCTTCATGAGGGTCACTGACATCCTCATATATTCACCCAGCTCCCCTTTTGGGGATGTGATTTTCTCTCCACTCACTCCCTCAAATCCATCTTTTGAGTAGGACTTTCCTTCCAGCTATGCTTTCAGTTCCACTCTTGTTGAGTGGTGGTTCAAACTGAGCCAGTGGAAAAAAATGGAAAGAATGATGGCCAAGACCCCACCTCCTATTCCAGCCAGCTGGTCACATTCTCCTCCCCTTTCCCACTCTGTTTACTTATTGACTAGAAAGAAAAATCCCAAATTTAGTCTTTTCCTACTGTCTCTGATATAGGAAGTAATAAATGTAAATATATCTATATATGAATGACTAATTATGTTGCTACAGTCCAAGTCCTTAGCCAGAGAAAAGTGCTCTAGTAAAATGCTTCAGCTGTAAATGTCTGTCCTTATCATCCCTCTCTGCTAAATTGCCTCTTTTACAGCTTCTATCTTGCTTCCCCACCTAGCTCCTGGTCAGATAACTGAATCTTCATATGTGGCTCTGGTATCAGCTCTCTTACTCCAAGAAATAAACACTTTGCAGCTAACTTTTTAGATTGACTGGATGAAATGAATTAAATGAAGTACAGTGGATAGAATGCCAGACTTGAAGTAAGGAAGACTCATCTCCCTGAATTAAAATCTGGTCTCAGACACTTATCAGCTGTTTGACCCTGGGAAAGTCACTTAACATTGACTCAGTTTCCTCATCTGTAAAATGATCTGGAAAAGGAAATGGCAAACCATTCCAGTATTTTTGCCAAGGAAATCTCATGCACCAAAAAAAGTCAAATAGGATTGAAATGACTAAATAACAAGCAGAATCCTGGTGAATGAAGACCTGGCTGATTTTGTTTGCATTGCCCAAAGATGGCCAGTCTGATAATTCTGATATCATTCTCTGGCTGAAAGGAACTGCTACTGATATTGTGATTATGAGTTGTAAGAGTTTATCACTATTTTATTAGTTTGAAGGAAGAAAAAATTTGTTTGTCAGGTAAGTGATGGGGCACATAAAAAAAAAAAGTTAGCAGACAAACATTCTGTGATACAGCCATTGCTGGTTGGACCAATAATTTCAAATATTGTAGCCTAAATTATTGTGAATTACCCAAACTTGTGGATTTTCCTTACTAACATGTTTCCCTGTAAGGTTTCTATAAGTGAATGCTTACTCTTGCCCATTTATACTAATTACATTGGTGAAAGGCTGGGATCCAGGTTTATATGTGAACTGTCATGTACTGATTCCTTGTAAATTTGTTCTATATTGATTACTTATGATATGCTTATTATTACTGCTTTTTCCTTATTATTTATTTATTGCTGAGGTAGTTGGGGTTGTGACTTGCACAGGGTCATACAACTAGGAAGTGTTAAGTGTTTGAGACCTCCTGAGTTCGGGGGGGGGTGCTCTATCCACTGCACCTTATTATTTAATAAAAGATTGTGTTAAAGAGCTAATAATGTTATCCTTGTGTGCCTGATTTTGTGAAAATGAAAATCAGACTGGTGGGAAGTTAAAATCTATAGGGGTGAGCAAGGAGTAGTTTATTTCTCCACAACAGGACCCTAAGAGTTATGATGGTGGTCCTTCCAGGAAGCATAGACCTAACAATGTGAGGGAAGTTTGGGGTGATGGGAAGTGTGAGATTCCACACTAGATATTCTGTATTATTAGGAATCAATAACCATGCCTTTTATTGCTTTTGTTAACCCACACAAAATTGTATGTAGATCAGACATCTGATAAATTTGTAAAGTCCCTTCTAGTTTGAACCTTCTGTGATCCTATCATTCCAAATGGATTGACCACCTACAAACTAGGTAAAGGCAGGGTCCCAGGCTTCACCTGAGTGACAATTCAGAAGATTTATACTTTTATTCATATGGATATTTCTTCTGTCTACATAAACTGCCTACCTGTATACCTTAATTGATGGTTTCATTAGCTACCATGTCAAAAAAAATCATCTTCTGGATGAAAACCTCTTGATAAGTGTTTTCAAACATACGTAGGTTGACCTCAGGAGAGCAGACATAAAGTCTTTCATCATAATTGTACTTGAAGTCTTTCTAGCTTCATAATTCTTGAAGGAATATTCATTTTGCTGACAGTCTTCCAGAACTCAAAGTCATTTCCACTACATCCATCATGAGGCATATAGCAACAACAACAACAATAATATTAGTAATGATATGAAGGTTTACAAAGCACTTTTTAGTTATTATCTCACTTGATCTTCACATTACTATCTTGGGAGGTAGCTGCTATCATGAAACTCAGATTAATAAACTCAGACAGATAGTAGTTAAATGATTTGTTCAGAATCACACAGCTGGTAAGTGTTTGAGACCAGAATTAAATTTGAGTCTTCTTAACTCCAGGTCCATCCACTTTATTCACTGAGCCACCTATTTTGCATTTGTGACATTAGTCAGGCTATTGACATTTTAAGCTCTACATTGTGAAAATTGTGTCCATGTGCCAAATGACCCAGGGTTATAAGGTGTGTCATCTTTTGAATGGAAAAGATCCACTGATTTATGGTTTCTGATTAGTTTTGAAGCAATATATTTTAGTCATGTTGAAGATGGACTCCCTTATTAACTAACTGTTACTTACATTTAATACAAAAGGGACAGCTATTGGACTTGCAATGTTTATTTCCATGTTAGACTTCATCACTTCAATGAATCTATTATCTCATCTATCTGGGTCATTCCTCAAACTTGATGGATTACAACCCTCAGGAATTTTCACGTTCTGAGTAACCCTTATTCTTATCCTTCCATAAATTTTCCAAATGGGTCCATTCAGTGTCATAGTGGCCTTCCTCTGGGTCTTTTGATTTATGTGAATACTAATAGCATCCATGGACTTTCTATTGTTTTTTTTTCATTCTTATTCTTGGCTATATGACTAACCAAACTCCTTTTCCTGTATTAATATTCTCTAATAATATTTTTTACCATGCCTCTCTTGGTCAATTATTTTTATGTGATACTTTGCAGGCTAAAACTCACCATTTATCCCTCTTCGTTGCCTTCCATTTCTTCAAAACTTTAGTTTTTTGGAGACAATGGCATAGCATCCAATAGGTGTTTAATGGATGTTTATTGATTCTTTAAGCTGAGTTCATGATTCATATCCTTATAGCATGATTGGGAAAAGCATTGGTGGTTAAAAAGATAGATTTTTGTTTCAGGGAGAAACTTGGGGTCATTGAAGTATTGTAAAATATTCCAAAATCAATATTGCATGCTCACCTATTCCTTTTCAATTCTGAGCCCAGTTTATTGTCCATTGGCACTGTCTGACCAAGATATCTATATCTATGTATCTGTCTACACACAACTAGATATAGCTATAATCAGCTATATAAATATGTATCACAATATACACATAAATATGCTCATATGTGTATATGTATGTGTATGTTTACATGTGTATATGTTTATATGTGTATATGTATGTACAAGTTCATGGGTTGTCCATCTAACTTCATATAATAGTATGGACAAAGCAAATTTTTCTTCACATAGTTTTTTCCTGTATGTATAATTAGTTTGAATGTTTTTAAGCAGCTCTGAATTGTTCTGGGCCTGATTGACTCAATACAAAGTTAGCTGTAAAAAAGAGTATCCAGAGGACCTCATTATCTCTAAGGAATCAATCTGTCTTTCATTTGAACTCTGTGCTAGACATAGTCTATGATAGTGGAAAATACTTTTGGCAAACATGTCTCCCTCTTTTATTCCTTGCTTGATATTACTAATCAGAGAGTTATTGAACAAAGTTATCTGTGTTGTTATATCTTCCAAGGAGGCTTATAATTGACATATGCATGAGAAATACCTTGTTGGAAAAGAGTTTGTAAGGCAGAATTTTCTTATACCAAATCAAACACATCTTTTAAAGTTGACAAACTATGAAATACTATAATCTTATATTCTTTATACTTTCATATCAATTGTATGACAGTAAAGATGTGGTTTGCTGTGGAATATCTTTTGTCAAAAACCTGCCTATTCCCTTCTCATCTTCAATGATGATGAATTTTATTCATTTTATGAATATTATTATGAATATTATTCATTTTATTAAAATTTGCAGTGATGTGTCTCATTAAAGTTGATCACATTTTCTTTTTTGGTAGTAATAATGTCTGTTTTTTCTTTCCCTAAGTCTTTGTTATCCTTGACCATTCACAGAGGTCTTAATAATTGATTACTTGATATCCTAAAAAATCATGTCATCTGCAACATGGACTTCCTCTGTGTATATGATTTAGAGGTGTGTAAAATGTTTAGGGATGTGAGTTTGTAAAGTACTTTTCAGGGCTGTCCATCCACGTTTAGTGTCCACTTTCCACCCAACTCTCACCTGTGTTTCCAAGAAATTGTAGCATGTACAGTGGCCACAACCTGGCAAACTGTTCTAGTTGAGATTTACCAACTCAGATCTGTTGATGATTTAGAGAAATGTCTATCTCAAACATGTGAAGACTTCTTTGGTGCAATGAGCAGATGAGATCCATTTCCATGGCCACGAAAGTGGCTTCAAAAGCAGGTGCTGTGGAACACTTAGAGCTTGGTTAGACATTAAAGACATTGAGGTCTTGCATCTGAACCATTGCCAGTTGTCCTGACTTTTCTTGCCACTGTACTTCCATGACTTTGGAAGAGAGAATGAGGCTGACAGCACTATGCAAATTGGTCTTTAACCCAATTTACACACAAGTCAAGACATCACTCCATGATGTCCTTTTCAAAAACAAAGGCAAACAACATTTGATTTAGCTCAGCTCCATTTTTATCTTTTGTTTTCTTTAATGCCATTTGTTTTTTAGCACATCTAGAACTTATGTTAGAGTCCAAAGGAAGTAGCTCTACTGTCATCAAAGAGGGAAAGGAATTTTTTATAGAAAATTTTACTGCTCTTTTCTTTTGTTTTTTTCCCCTTTCATTTTCCTTAATTTTATCTTTACTTTTTCTTGGGATGATTTGGCTTAAGTCTCTAATCCAACTTTCACTAACCCTATTTTTTTCCCTTCTTAGTGTTTTGTGAGATAATAATACCCATAATCTGCCATTGTTGTCTTTCTTGGTTCAGTTTTAAAAGTGAGTTTATATTTTAAACTGGTGTTGCCTTTCAGTACTGCATAGTTCTTCTTGATAAAGGGATGGTATTAGCTGGCTGATGAAGCTGTTAGGCTTATCTGGTCTTCTTATTAGGGTAATTGATTTATAGCCATTAAATTTCCTTAAATATAGTGGTGGTCTATGTGTTGATGTCTATTCTTTTTTAAAAAATTTTTTAATTTTTTTATTAAAACTTTTTATTTGCAAAACATATGTATGGGTGATTCTTCAACACTGACCCTTACAAAGCTTTCTGTTACAAATTTCCCCCCCTAGTTCCCACCCCTCCCCTAGATGGCAGGAAATCTACTACATGTTAAGTATGTTAAAATACTTGTGATGTCTATTCTTTTAATCAATTTCCATTTTAAGGGAGTGTCAATGGATCATTTAAAAGTGTCATATGGAAATTTCCTGAATTACTCCTTATTTTTCCTAACATTTGGATTCTTTCTTCTGATTTTGTATAGTTTTGATCTTTGCTTTAAAAAATAATCAGGTTAAAAAATAAAAAATAAGCAGGTTTACCTTAGAGATAATTGACTTATAAATGGCTACCTTATTTATAGCCTTTCTGTCTTTTAAAGGTGATTGACTTATTTTTTGTGACATTATTTGGTGCTCACCATATCTAGCATCTTTTAGTTCTTAAAGAAAATGTTCAGGATATGTGGGCATTAGGTTTCTATATGCTCTACATATTCCTGTCCTCTTCTGGTAAGATCAACATTTACAACTATTGCCCTAGTCCCAGCTTTCAAGGCTAAGATGAATAAATCCAAGAAAATTAGCGTGGCAATAACTGGCTAAAGGATTTTTAAAATTCTCAGGAAAAAAAAGAGCATTCATGTATTGTCAGTTGGACTAGGGGGTCATTATCATGTACCTAACATGGATCTCTACAGAATCCTATTCTAATTTGTCATCATGATGTAAAGGTAACCCTGAAGGATGTGTTAGCAGAGAACAAGCTTTTCTTATGTCTTATTCCTGACTTATATTTATGTGTTTTCCAACATACTTTCCACTATCCTTCCTTAAACCCACATAATAATTTGTCACCAAGGATTAATATACATGTTAATTTAATTTGGAGAATATTACTGAATTCTACATGGAATTTTTCTACCTTTTTATCCTTTGAAACATATGTTTGCTCATAAGCTACAGATGGGTATGAATGATCTTTAGTGTACTGCAACACAAAGTGACACAATATACCTTGACATGATCTTTCTTATTGCCTTTGGAACACAATGAAAGAAATGCTATCAACTCTTTTACTTCTCTCTCCAGGAGGAACCTGTGGGCCATCTTTGCATTTAGCTGAAATTTCCTGTTGTCTTCCGATTTCACTTAGATCTAGTATCTACTTAACATTTTGATCAAGGAGTTCTTAACTTGGAGTCCATGAACTTAGATGGGAAAAATACATTTTATTTTCATTTACTTCTCATTGAAAATTTGTTTCCCTTAATTATGGAATTTTACAAATATCATTCTGAGAGGGGATTCACAGGAGTCACCAGAATGTCTAATGGGTTCATGACACAAAAAAGTTTAAGCACTTCTAAACTAAATGATCTCAGAACTATGATTCTGAGTATCCTATGCTTGTTTTTCAAATACTGTACAACCCTTACCATAAAAGTGGAATGAGAACTGAGAGCCGTTTTGTATTTTCCTTTGTTTTATGTGACTCTATATCCAAAAAAATTTATCACTAAGTGACCACCCC
>JAJPUD010004611.1:0-54167 GCA_023553655.1 Myrmecobius fasciatus | reverse complement strand
GCCACATGATAATATAATGACCCCCTAGTCCAAATGACAGTAAATGAATGCCTTTCCATTTTCTAAGAATTTTCTAAATCTAGTTAGATATTGCTACCCTTATTTTCTTGGATTTACTCATCTTAGCCTGAAAGCAGGGCTGGAGGTAATAGTTGTATGTGCTGATCTTACCAAAAGAGGAAAATTCCAGGCATTTCAAAGTCTTTCTTATTAAAACTACACACACACACACATTGGAATGAAATAATGATTGCAATCTGATCAGGCAATATTACCAGCCTAGTATTATATAAATACAGAGTATATTACTTAGATGACTTCCCCATTGATTTAGTTGGGGCTGTTATGATAACTATCTATAAGCTCAGCCTAGAGGATTTATCACCTAGTGGTTCTACTCCTGAAACAAGAGTCCACCTCAGATATGATCAAGGGTTGACTTAAGAAATTGAAGTTTAATATGATTTTCCTATGATAATTTATCATCCTCACATCCTCTCTTGCTTGTCTGAATACTCTCTATAGGAGATAAAGGAGATAGTTTCAAAACAGTGGGGTCTTGGGACTCTGCACTGTCCTTGTTTATAGAACAAACTTTCCATTGGTTCAGGATTAATATATAGAAATGTACACAATTTGAGTTCTGGAGGGGAAATAGAGACATACTTAGAAGAGGAAGAAGCATTCAAATAGGGACAAATTTTGACAATAATGAAATCAGATCAAGTTACAGGATGCCTCTCAGCAAGTGATCATTGCCAATGGATAAAAGAAGCAGGTGGTGGTGGTGGGAGCTGTCCAGCTGCTGCAGAGCTGGAGGACACGACAGGCTTCATATAATGGGACATAAAAACATGTTTGTGTTCATAGAAAATGGAGGGCAACAAATTCAATGAAGTAATCCTTGGATTTCTGCCCCTCCCTATTATCTATCTCAGTATCAGACCTTTGCAGCCCGACTTCATGTTTTCATTACATTCTCAACACCAAACTCAGTTCCACTCTAAATAGTGTATTCTGCCTCAGCTTCTACAATTCAGCTGTCTTGGAACCCAGTGATCCCCGCTAACTTATTGTGGGATGTTTCTGCCTCAGAACTCTTTTTGGAACTTTTTAGCTGTACCTTATTCTCCAATCTGAAAAGTTTCATCCTCTGTCATGGAATCCATTTAGTTTCAGCATAGGGCTTGACTCATACCTGACCCAGATGGAATAGTACATTTTCTATCCCAGGCAGAAAAATGTGATGGATGCTTACTTTAAGGGAGGAGTTCCTTGTTCTGTCCCAAATGGTGAATATCTCACATAACCCATTACATCTAGATGTCCCCAGCCACGCTTTACTTTATTCCTCTGCCTTCTTGTGGACAATCAAGCTGCTGGAAAGCCTTCTAAACAGAGATTATCTAAAGAGGACTTAATGCTTTTTTCTGATTCAGAATTCCTGCCCTCTCTTTCTCCACAATGTCTCAATGAATGGTTTGTCATTTCCTTCTTTAGTCCATTTTACAGATGAGGAACCGAGCCAAAAAGGGTTGTGACTTTGCAGGGTCACTCAACCTAATAAGTGTCTGAAGTCAAATTTGAACTCAGGAAAATGAGTTTTCCTGACTCCAGACTTGGCTCTCTATCTGTTATGCCATCTAACTGCCCTTTGGCACAACATTAAGCATGTCATTATTGCTGAATAAGTGAGTTTTTATTCATTCCATAGGAGATAATAATAACATAAATAAGCCAAATGCCATGATGTGCACCTCCTGATACTTTTAGTAACCAGACCACCAGCTCTTGAAACTAGAGAAGAAGCAGAGACTATGTGCATCTATCCCATGTAAAGAAATGATCAGTCACAAAACAAAAAGCAGGGAAAGACACAAGTCTTTTCATAATCTGTGGATCCAGGGTCAGCCACTATGATATTCTAGAGTATTCTTTGAAGTATATTCATTGTGCATAAGTGTCTTTACTCATTCCCTTGGAATCTAGCAGGATTGCTTTGACTTGCAACTCTCTTTGGTTCTTTTTTCCGATTTCCTATCTGTGTGAGTTTGGTCTATTCAGTCTATTCTTTGGTTCTTGAATCCAGGCTGATATTCTCAGTGTGTATGAAGCAATCTGGGGAAAACATCATCTAGTATTCTTCTGTGGAGATGGGGAAGAGAGTTAGACATGGCTAGAGCTTGAGCTGAGTGGTGTAAGGAAGAGCTGTGATAATCACTGGGATCAGATGCCACTAGTGAACATATATACTTTTTCTGGTGGTGTGGACCCTTCCCCCTTTTGTGCAGTGATATGCCATACACGTTGGATCATAAATCACCTGCCCCAGTATGTCAGGAGGCTTCTCTGAAAGATGGGAAGTTGGAGAACGAGCCTTCATGGCAAAACAGTGCAATGGGCTTGATTCCTGCTTCTGACACTTGATTTCTTTGTGATCTTCAGTAAGTTACTAATCTCCCTGGACTTCAATTTTCTCATCTGTAAAATGAAAGCATTAACCTACATAGATCTAAAATTTCTAATAGATCTAACGTGATGATCCAAAGACTCCCCCGATTAATTACAGTAGAAATCTTCAGGACTCATGGGACTTTTGTAGCTTACCTCTTGCTTGCTTTCTACAATAGAAGAAAGGAAACAAATATTCATTAAGTGGCTACTCTGTGCCAGGAACTATGCTAACATTTTATAAATGTTATCTCATTTGATTCTTACAATAACCCTGGAAGACAGATGGTATCATAATCTTCATTTTGCAATTGAGGAAATTAAGGCAGAATGGTTAAGTGACTTGCCTAAAATCACATAGCTAATGAATATCTGAGGCCAGATTTGCACTCTGGATTTTCCTGATTCTGGATCCAATAACCTATCCATTAACCACCTAGCTGTTTCAGTTTTGGGAGGTAGAGACTCTTTGGGTAAATTGACAGTGGAGATTATAGGACTGAGAACTTGGAGAGACCTTGGAAATCATCTGATCCAGTCCCTGTATTTTACAGACCAGGGAATTATGGCCCAGAAAGAGTATAATTTGCTCAAGGTCACATATAAGTAGCATGTAACAGAGCCTCGATTCCCATTTTTCCTGTGTTCCTTCCCCCACTCCACACCATCTTCTAAGCAGGGACCACAATCCTAAGCACTAGATAGATGTGAAAGTCTCTGAGGGGTCAGAATTTCTGTATTCCTCTTGTCCTATGCCTTTTCAGGACTCCACTCAGAATAGATTAGAGTAAGCACATTTTTGTAGATTGAATTTCCAAGATGGATTGAAAGAAGAAGGAGTGACTCCTCTCATGTTTCAGAGACCAGCATGGGGAGAAGGAAAGACTGTGGGAGGCAAAGAAAGATCTCCATTAGTAAAGAAGTGCTGGACAGTGGGTGGCAGGGAGCTTTATTACAGGAGCAGCTGCACACAAAACTCTTTTCTTCTCAATACTTCCTTGTCATTTAGAGAAAAGACAGTAAGCTGTTTAAGGACGAAGAAGATTGCAAGGGATTGATGGACCTCCATGGTTGGCTGGGCTGGTGATTTTGTAATTATGGTAAAGCAGGTTTTTTAGACAGAATGGTTACCCCAACAGTGTAATTAAGAGGATCGTTAAGAAATGTTGCTGGGCTTTGTATCACCCTGGGGCTGGAGTAACCACATGCTTACCATAGAATAATGTAGTCAGGCTACATGATGGGGATACTGCTAATTAATTGAAACAAATATTTGTGATAACAATTCTTATGCAAGCCCTTTTTTGTAGTGGCTAAAAACTGGAAACTGAATGGATGCCCATCAATTGGAGAATGGCTGAATAAATTATGGTATATGAATGTTATGGAATATTACTGCTCTATAAGAAACAACCAGCAGGATGATTTCAGAGAGGCCTGGAGAGACTTGCATGAACTGATGCTAAGTGAAATGAGCAGAACCAGGAGATCATTATACACGGCAACAACAAGACTATATGATGATCAATTCTGATTGGGCATGGCTCTCTTCAACAATGAAATGTTTCAAACCAGTTCCAATTGTTCAGTGATGAAGAAAGTCATATACACCCAAAGAGAGGGATCTGAATGTGGACCACAACATAACATTTTCATGCTCTCTATTGATGTTTGCTTGCATTATGTTTCCCTTCTCAGATTTTTTTTCTTATAGATCCGATTTTTCTCATGCAACAATATAATTGTATAAAATTTTTTAAAATTCCTATGCAAGTTATATGTGAAGTATTTGGATGCTGCATGAATCCATAAGGGTCCAGTCAGACCTAAAAATGCCTTAAAAACAGATTTGGAAACCCCTGGGATAGAGTTGTGCAACCATGACATTTAAAACAAGGTAGTCACTGCGTAGTTGAATCAGGACTGCACTATGTGGCATTTGGTCAAGCCCTAGGACTATTCAACATATTCATCTTCAAAAGACAGTGGAAACACTGGAGTATACTGTGGAAACAGAAAAATCAATTAAGGAGTTGCAAAACAAGGTCTATGATGGAAAGTGAAAGTGACTACGATTATAGGGGAGTCTAGTGAAAAGAAAACTGGGTGAGGAAAAGATAAATACATTCAAATATGCGATGAATTATTTTGATGAAATAAGGTGAGGGGATAGGAGGATGGGGCTCAGTTTTTTCTGTCTCCCTGGAATAGAAGAAATAGGCTTTAGTTGCCCAGAATAGAATTTGGATTAAGCACAAAAAAGAGCTTCCTAATTCAACTTCCCTTTTAGACATTCACTAGTTATCAGAGCTTTAACTAGGGTTAAACAACCTGCACTTGTCCCCAGGGCACTACAATTTAGAGAGATTTAACAAAACTTAATTGAACAATTCAGCACCAAATTAGCAAGAATAATTCGTTAAAATGGGAAGATATCAGAATAAAACAGCACTCAGGTGAAGAGCTTTCCAACCTGCCCTACCCCAGTTTTGCCCACCCACCCCCCTACTTCAAAGTAGTAGCCTCCCAAAATTGACCTTGTATACTTGTCCTGGGCGGGTTTTATGCTAATTTTCTTGCCCCAAGTGCAAAAGTCAGCAGCTAACTTAAAATGCAAAGTTTAATCGAAGTATTTCTGAATACTTCTACTACTGCAGGGTTTAAGACTTCACTCTTAACACAAGCAATATAATGTATCATGAGGTCAACCTATCTAGTGTTGCATGGACTCCGCTGTTGTCCTGGAAAACACTCAGGATGGTGATGGAAATAGAGCTCCTTCTTAAAGTAAGGGTTTAGAAGAAATGGGAAGTAGAGACGAATCACACATAGTAGGGCATAAAAACTATTCAGATATTGAGAAATCAAGATAACTCTTATTCTATGCTTACCCAGTACTCAATTTGCTGAAGTCTAAAATCTAGAGCTTTGCTCTGTCTCCTGTCAGGCTTATTGTGATATTCCTGATATGATTTTGTTTCTGCTTTCAAACACTACTTTTCATCTATGAAATCTTCTGTCTGGTTTTTAAAGTTCTCCACAAACTGGTTCCCTCCTAACTTTCTAGGCTCCTGACATCTTATATCCCCTCATGAATTCTACAATCCAATTATTCCAACACCCACTGTCCATATTCCCCATGCCTGGAAGACTCTTCCTCTTCTCCTCCATCTCCTAGTTTTCCTGGATACCTTCAAGCCTCAGCTCAGATTCTATGTTCTGTGAGAGCCTTTCCTATTTCTCCATCCTTAGGAAAACCTGTTCCTCTGTATTATACCTCCGTTTCCTCACCTGGTAAAATAAGGTGAATAGGTGATCTTTATGTTCCCTTCTAACTCCAAATACTATGATTCCCACTCCTCTCCTAGCTCCTTGAACTTAGCAGGGGATGAGTGGTCTGGAGAGGGAGTTTCAAATGATTACTATGGATGTTACTCAGTAACAATCCTTGATGAACACCACTCTGAGCTTTGCTCCTGACTGGAATCAGGAAAAAAGTAAGTGTCAGAGAGAATATTAAAGATAGATACTAATATTGTTCCCCAAGCAGCATCCCACCTTGCTATCCCTGGTCCTCATTCTGGCAAACAAAGTGGTGGAATCTTTTTTGCTGGAAATTAAAGCAAGAATAGATACCCAGCTTCTTGCAATGCATTATTGAGCAGTGCTGTATAGTGGAAAAAATAGTGGGCTTGTAGTTAGGAAACTTAAGTTCCACCAAGGTCCAGTATTTAATCTCTGTGTGACTATGGGTTAGTCTTTAAAGAATGATTTTCTTTAGTATGAGCTAAGTCTTATCATTCAACCTCAAGGTACTCTAGGCAATTTTCTAAGACAAGAAAATGTAAGGAAAGAACTAACCTGCCTCATAAAGGAAGTTTCCTCGTCTGGAAGTTCTGATTACTAGTGGATTCACAGGTCCAGTCCTTATGCTTGGTCCTAAAATGTATCATTCATTTTCCTGAGATATACATGTTATAATGATGGCTTTGTCCTAATTCTCAATTAGTTAAGTGACAAGCATTTATTAAGAGCTTGCTATATACCAGACATGGTTGGTTGTTGGTTGATTGTTGTCCTTTGTTCTTGAAGAGGATCAAAATGACATCGCTATGTTAGAATCAAGTTATAGTATGTTTGATTGTGGCTGATCAGACCAGTATGAGTTCAGAATGCTCTGCCACAAGTCAGACACAAATAGTCCCTATGAATTTTGGGGGTGGAATCTCTAACTTTGTACATCTCACTTTCTTCTGGGTAACTCAATTCTGCTTTGCTCATAGAGCAGAGCACCTTCTCTGATGAGGACAGGTCATGGGAAGCAGATTGAAAGAAATGAAACAATCTTTACTCTTGAGGAGTTTATATTCTATATGTAAGTACATATAATAAAAAAATGTACATATTACATATACACATTTATTGTATATTGTAATATACATGATCATTATATCTATTACATATAAATGATATGTAACTATCTTATTTTATTATATACAGAATATTTGGGTACTACATGGCATAGTGAATAGAATGCCAGGCCTAGAGACAGGAAATTCAATCTGGCCTGAGACACTTACTAGCTTTTCAACCCTGCAGAAGTCAATTAACTATGTCTGGTTTTTTTAATCTGTAAAATGAGCTGGAGAAGGAAATGGCAAACCATTCCAGTATCTTTGCCAAGAAAACCCCTTATTAGGGGTCAGATACAACTGAAAAATGATTTAACAATAGGAGAAATGTATTATTTTTAAAGTTTTTTTCTTTGGAGGGTGCTTCAAGAAAATAGTACTGAAGAGTTTCCTACCAGAAACTCTACACAGAAAACATCACCACCACCATCACCATTATCACTATCAACAAAACAAAGATCAAAGCCTTAAAATCAGCACTTTTGTGAACATGAATGGAACCTGTTGCTAGACAAAGATAACTTGCAAAGGTCAAGGAGCTTCTCACACTTCTGGCTGAGAAATGTTTCTAGGGCCAAAAAAATTGAATTCAAAAAAATTCTAGTAAATCTAGAGATGATTTGTTTCACAGGCAGGGAGTGACTGTTTTCTAGGAATGGAACACAATGGAGGAAAACAGTCCTAGGAGCAGGAAAAGATGCAATTTCTTCTACCTCACTTCCATAGTTCAGCATCTCAGTAGGAAGAGCCTGGCCACATTCAGAATAGGATGTAAATCAGGGCTCTATTATTCAGGAACATAGTCCTTCCCAGTAAGGTATACCCCTGGATGATGTCCAGCCAAAGAATGGTCTCATGAGTCAGATGCAAACCTGAAGAGCTTGAGTAATCCTGATCACCGACATGCAAGGCTCAGCTTGGTTTCTTTCCCAAGGTGGAAGTGGAAGACGCTGGATTTGGAGTTTCTGAGAGTGCCTGTTGGTGCAGCTATATGAATACAACCTAGCATTGAGCAGTAGCTTCAAAGATATAAAGAGAGCCAATTATCCAAGCCAGCCAGCTCTCCCTAGATCACTGACAGAAACAGGATCAGTTAGGAAGCTGGGCTTTCTGTTGTGATGAGTTACTCCCACTGCGAACCTGCTGCTTTGCAGGCAGGACACGTAGCATCACATTATACATCTCCCAGCTTGCCACATCCTGTTATGTTGCATCCTATCAACCTAAGCAACGATGGAAGCGAACACAACCTGTGGTGACATAAAGCACTTTGTAATGCGTTGTAGCATTTAAATGTACATCAGCCAAGGTGCACACATTGGCTTTTACACTGGATGCTCATTATCCGGGAGAATGTGATCTAATGTGCAGGAACTGCTGGCTGAGGGGATAAAATGTAGTCAAGTGACAGCCACTGTGTTCAACTCCATCTAAGCACTAGAGTTCATTCACCACCTTGAATTACTGCAAGTTCCTCCTCAGTTCTCTGCTTCTAAAAAGGAAATAGCCATTGGACTGAGAGATGAGATAGAAGTAGGAAATAATATCAACCTTTGTAAATGAAGATTGTTTTCTAGCTACAGTGTTAAATGGATATGTTATTGGATTTATTTCTGAAGAAGCAAGGACCAGTGACCAACAGCATATCTTTGTAAAATGACTCCAATACTAATGTATGGATCACTGAGCAAAAATAATTTCTAACTGTCCCCCTTGGGATTTCACCCAATGAAATCCAATACAATCATAGCTGTATTTTAGCCTATATAGCCTAAGGAGAAGGGAACAGCAGAAGGTGAAATGGATAGACAATGTTATGGAAGCAATAATCATGAGTTTGGACAGACTTTGGGAGACAGTGAAAGATAGAAGGGCCTAGTATGCTATGGTCCATAGGCTCATGAAAAGCGGGATATGACTAGACAACTGAACAACAAAGCCTGTTGAGCCAAGTAGGTGAGACATTGCAAAGGAATCAACACCCACTAAATCAATTAATGAGTATCTTGAGAAGCTAGGAGCTCCAATAATGAAAATGATTTTCTATGCCTCAATTTTAGGCTGCTGCCTAGGGGAACTGAGTCCCTTCTCCAGCTACAGAGACTAGTATCATTTGGCCCCAGAGATCAGCAAGGGTGCAAAAATGAAGAATTATATTTGCTGTTAGGAAAAACAATGCAAGCTGGAAATACATTGTTCTGGAATGGGATGGATCCCTTTTCTAGGGATCTTCAAGCACAGGCTGAAGGACAAATTGTGAAGGTTGTGTTAGAAGGGATTCCTGTTGAAAGACAGATTAGTAGGGATGAACTCAAAGGTCTCTTCCAATTCTAGGATTCTGTCATTCTAAGAAAACTGAGCTCCCCAAATTCCAATTTAAGAGCTAGAGCAGTAGGGAGACTTGAAGCCCACTTGTTGAGAGCCGCTGAGATGGTGCTAGGATTTAACAATAACAGAAACAATTACAAGCATTTATATAGCACTTCAACATTTGCAAAATGTTTTACATGTTATCTTGTTGAATCATCACAACAAATGGAAAAATCTAAAGCAGGCTGGGGAACCCCAGCAACTTCTTGTTCTGAGTGTTGGGAATATTTTTGTTTCAGGAATTCTGTAAGAACTCTATGCCTTTCTCTACCTTTGGAATATAAAGAATTTCTGTCCTATTCTTCCTGGGCAACCATGCTCATAGAGGAAAGAATTAGGGTTTTTTGCTCCTCCTCTGATTTTTATGGGGCTTTGGATACGTCAATCAGAATAATAACAAAAGCTAGCATTTTTATAATGCTTTACAAATATTACCTCGCTTCATCTTCCCAACAACTTGGAAGGTAGTTACCATTATAATCATCATTTTTATCCCACCCCTCCAAATTTTAACCCACCCTACCAGTCCTTATGAACTGAAGCTGGGAAAGATTAAGTAAATATAGATTTGAAGTCAGATC
Source organism: Myrmecobius fasciatus (assembly GCA_023553655.1). Classification (NCBI taxonomy): domain Eukaryota; kingdom Metazoa; phylum Chordata; class Mammalia; order Dasyuromorphia; family Myrmecobiidae; genus Myrmecobius; species Myrmecobius fasciatus. Next base: position 44,353 of record JAJPUD010004611.1, on the reverse strand, counting down.
TTCCTGACTCCAAGCCCAATGTCTATCCACTACCACTTAACTGCTTCTATTAAAGGTTTATGAATTTCCTTTTTTGTGACAAGTATGGAGGTTGAGCTCCAGACAGTCAAAAATGTTCCAACAGTAAAATAGTTTCTGGGCAATTAGGTAGTTCAATGGATAGACAACCATCTGGAACCAGGAAGACTCATCTTCCTGAATTAAAATCTGACGTTAGACCCATACTGGCTGTGTGATTCTGGGAAAGTCACTCATCCCAGCTTGCCTCAATTTCCTCATCTCTAAAATGACCTGGAAAAGGAACTGGAAAAGGAATATCTTGGCCAACAAAACCCCAGATTGGGTTACGAAGAATCCAACCTGACTGAAATGATCCAATAGCTACAATAAAAAAGTTTCAATGTTCAGTAAGCTTATGTTGAGCCTAGAATACATGTCCATACTTTAGGTACAGAGTGATTTGAAGAGAAGGCACTAGAAGCTGGGACAATTAGGAAAGGCTTCACATAAAAGGTGGTGCTTGGGGGAAGCCTTGGAGGAAACTAGAGATTTTAAGTTACAGAGATGAGGAAGGCTTGTATGGATGATATGCATCAAAGGCATGGAGACAGGAGAAGTGTGTCAATAGGAAGATATCTCTGTTAAAATAGAACTCCCATCCCTTACACAAGAAGCCTCAGTTGTACAATCAATAATTTGGTGAAACAGTCCCTAAGCCAATGAGTGGCAGCTTGACATAGCAGGCAGATTGCTAGATTTGGAGTCAAAAGATCTGCCAGGTATGTAATTATGGGCAAATCATTTACTATGGGGATTGATCTAGCTGACATCCGAGGTCCCTTCTAGTTCTAAGACTATAATCCTGTAATCATGTGATCTCTGTTTCATAGTTTTCATATCTGTAAAACTGGAGTACTATATATATTGTCTAATTCAGAGGCTTAAAGTCCTAGATAAACATTGTCTTTTGAGTTTCTAGATCCTTTGTCCATCTTCATCTTAACTAAATTCTTAATTTTCTTATCTATATTCCCATTTAGCTAATGTACTTTCCATCTCCAGGCATTCCCTTTTTTTCCCCATATCATACTGCCCTACCCTTTATCCAAACTCCACATACTTATTTCCCTTCCTCCATATTTCATTGCCATTCATTCATTCATTTATTAAATGCCTTTACTCAGTATACTGCTAATAAAGTTGTTAGTGATGCAAACTTTTTGTCCTTTAAAAGTTGTCTTCAAATCCATTTTCATGAAGTTTTTCTTGATTAAATAAAATAAACTTGAAAATAAAATGCAAGATCTTATGGCATTTAAAGCCTTTTGCAACTTGACTTCTTTTTACTATAATGGGCCATCTTATACCTTATTCCATTCCCAATGTATAAAAAATATTACATCTCCAATCTCTGTGCCTTTGCTTTGGCTATTCTCCATTCTTGGAATGCCCTACTTCCTTATCTTTGCTTCCTCATTTTCTTGGTTTTCTTTAAGATTAAGCTCAATTCTCATTTTCTTCAAAAAAGCTTTCTCAGGACCTTCTCTCATTAATTCCCTCACCTACTCAGCCCCTTCCCTCTGACATTATTTTCCACTTCCTCTGTATGTACACAGTTTTATATATATAGTTATTTGGATAGCTTTCATTCAAATGTGAGCTCTTTGAGGACATAGATTCTTCTTTTCTTCTTCTTCATTTTTCTTTGCACTCCCAATCCTTAGCATACTGACTAGCACATAGTAAGAAAATAAATAATTTTTTATTTAATAAATGCTTATTGTCTAATTGAAGCATGTACCTATTACATAGCTGTTGTCTTCAAAAAGGTATATAGGCAGTGTACAAGTCCAAAACAATATTCAAAGCCAGGAAATGTAATTGTGACACTTTGGGAGAAAGGGGACATTAAGGAAAGAGATTGTGGTACGGATAATAGTTTAAGTATCAAATTACCTCATATTTGAGCTTAAAAAAAGATTATTAGTGATTTCATAGAGGGGAATGATGAGACCTGCAGTCATTACTGTGATGACTTTGAAATGTACTTGGGTAGGATCTCTCTGGAAACAAGAAGGCAGGCTTCTGCACAAGGTAGATGGGTGGCTTAGTGACCTGCCACCCACATTCACTATCTCTCATGTACCAATTTGTGGAGAGTTATGAAGGTGGCAAGATAGGAGGAAGAATTTATTGGCTGCTTTCCAGCGTCTGCGAATGTTGAGAATAGATATTTAGCAAGGATGAGATAAAGAATCTTGTGTTTAGAGGGTATTATCAGTATTATCAGTCTGAGACATAACCACTTGTCTGCATGCCTAGGGCCAGCAAAAATTAAAGATAGAATACACTCTATGTTTTGTCTAGACACAGTAAACTGGAAGGGAAAGAAATTGGTTAACACAAAGAATATTTTGACTTTAGTACATATGTGCAAAATCTCACAGAGGCTAAAATATAGGGTATTCTAAAAGTCTTAGAGCAGTTTTCTTATTTTTAGCCTTTTTTAGTGAGGTAATTGGGGTTAAGTGACTTTCCCAGGGTCAAGCTAGGAAGTGTTAAGTGTCTGAGGCCAGGTTTGAATTCAGGTCCTCCTGACTTCAGGGCTGGTGCTCTATCTACTGCACCATCTAGCTGCCCCTTAGAGCAGTTTTAACCAATTGTGGCATTTCAAAAGTTTGAGAGCAATAATACCAGCATACTTATTAATAAAAGGATAGTCATTTGGCCATCTGTAATCCCTTATAATGATGGGCTTACAGTTTATATGCTCTTAAAAGAAATGTGCTCCTGAGAGTGGCAGTCAACTCTGATTGGTTAACAAATAATGAAGGAAATAATGAAGGAATATTACAATGAAGTGCTGGTCTGTATTTGGTGTTTTTTTTAATTAATTTAAAACTTAATTAGAAGAATTTAAAAACAAAAAATAGAAAAAAAAAACAGAAAAAGAAAAAACATGGTCATGTGGACAAAACATGAGAAAATTCAAAATATGAAATAATAAATTTTCATTTCAAGAAGCCTATGCAATAAATACCACACATTGTGTTCAGAATTGCACTTATTTTTTGCTTTCTTAGAGATTTTCTCTTGCTTTCTCCTGTGTTCTTCCCCTTTCTCTTTCTCCATGTCCCCCAAGAAGGCTACAATAAAGTGTGAACATATTCTATAATCATACAGATATTTAGACATATACATCTATATAAGATCACATTATGCTTGTTTTTCCTCTTTTCTCTGAAGGTAGTTAACTTCATGCTTCATAAATCCAAGTCTTTCCATATGTTCCTAAATCCAAAAACTCATCATTTTCTTCACCACATCAATATTCCAACTTTATATTTGCTAATTATTTTAAATAGTCTAAAACAATATTGATTAATATGACTGATACATAGTACAGTTTCCCTAATTTTTTTCCTTTGGATTAAATTAAAGTTAAATTAACTTTGTCTGAAATCAATGATTGCTACCCCTTGCTCCAAAGAAATTATTTCCTCATCTTCCTAATGAAAGAAAGTGGAAAGAAAAATGTTATTTCTGCCATTTGGAAAAATCCAAGCTTGCGGGGAACCAAGATTGATTTTAGTCATCACGTGCATGGGTCAAGAGAATAAAGGAACCTTTTAGCACAGAGGGAGAAGGAGAACAATGTGTCCTACTCTCTTGGGCAAAGAAGTGATATTGTTGCATACACATTGGAACAATATACTTCTTTTTGTAAGTCTAGTTACTTCTCTAGCAACAGGTAGGAAGCACCGACCACAGCTATCAAAGACCCAGAAAAGAAAGTTTTTTCCTACCACCAAAGTCCTTTTGAATGACTAAAGATCAGAGATCAATTGCCTTTCTTATCATTTACCTTGATGCTGCACCAAAAGGACCTTTGGACCTTTCAATCTATTCTGCAACCTAGCTCTCTTATTTGTGCTGTGTCCCATCAGGTGTACTCTGAGAGCCGGGACTGTTTCATGCTTCTATCTGTTCCCCAGTGCTTAGTATAGAGCTTTGTAGTAAATGCTTACTAAATGCCCAATTATTCATTCATCTATTGCAAGAATATTGGCTCACTCCATGGAGAGACAGGAAAGGAGCTAGATGCATTCTGCTTATTTGAACCCCAGAAACAGGAATGAAAAAAAAATATTGTAACTTTATATGTCCATGTAGACAAGTCTTGACATACCATCAAAAGAAGAAGGCAATCCCCTGCTCTCATCCTTCAGGAAGTTCTATGGAGTGTCTAGAGAAGTTTTGATGAACATGCATCACATGTATCCCTACTGACTTCATTTGGTGAAATTGGACCTCCAGATAAGGTTGATTGTTGGTGGAAACCAAATAAAACTAGTGGCTGGTTATCTGGGTTATCTGGGTGGCTCGGGGGATACCTGGCTTTATTTCCCACCCAAGGATGAGTATAAATATTATTTATGTCACCATACCTTATATATAAATGCCAGATAGAAGCAGACTAGAGACACCTTAGGGATTGTAGCAGGCTACCCAAAAGCTGCTAAACCCAGAGTATTATAGGCTCTTATCTTCCTACAATTAAACAGATAATTAAGACATAATAGCATATTTTCCCAATATAAATTGATAAATGCTGGTTGATAATGTTATCATTAGGAATAAATTGGGCCATAATCAGCTAAGGATGTTATTGCTATTATAAAAATAAAGATGTCTCTACAACCAATCAATTCAACAAATATATACCAACAATCAAATTGTTAAAAAACGACTTCTATAAATTACCCAGTGTTCCATCTAATGGTGCCAGAAGCAGCTGTGATACAATTTGGGGCTGATAGAACCATACGTTGAGAGCACTTTTTCATTCTGATGCTTTTCATTTCTTTCAAAGTGTTTATACCAGAGCTGGCATCTTTGTTTAATGTCCCCATGTGAAAACAAAGTATATTTCACACCAGGTTAGCAGAGTCATTTTGGCAGAAACACTCAGGAATAGATGCATTTAATATGGGAAGAATAATTCAATTTTCCTTCTATTATTTCAGCGATAGTAAGGCAATATTCTTAATTCTTCATTAAGTCCTCTGGGTTGCAAGGAAGTTGCTATTCTTTATGAGCTGCCATGCCTCTTTCAAATGAATGTGGAAAAGACCCACAAAGGAATGGTTATAATCATGTATTTTTTAGTCATGTCTAACAGCCATTTCTGTAGAGTCAGAACAATTTAGTACCTTTACTCAGTACCTACAGCACTCCCATGGTCAACCTGTCCAAACTTTTATTGTCTGTGTTATTGTCTAATCGCCGGCCCTCCATACAATTTTGCCAGTGGCCCACTTTCTTTTGCATATTCATGGCAACTGGAAAATTCTGCTAAATGCTGGCTGAACTGAAGGCAATTTTCTCAGCTGGAAACCCTCATACAGCAGGAATCTGTCTTTAGTGTGATGTTCCCAGACTTAGCTCTCACACTGTGGCATAACTGCTCCCTGTGTTGCACAAGGCAGCCTGAGCTACTGCCCAGGCTGAAGGAGGTTTGAGTTTCTCTAAATATCACCAGAAAAATGACACAAAATTTAGATTATTCAAGAGAAACTTAGCATATAAAAACCAATCTCCCATAGGACATATCTGCTTATTGAAAAATAATATATTATTTTCTTCTCAAAGGTAGAAGTATGAAAAAAAACTAATCTTTTATTTTATCCTTTTAAATGGTGTCCTCCCACAAAAAGCCATAATCCCATTTCTTAAGTTTGCAAATCCATCAGCCATTGTTCTATAAACTTGATGGCAACAAAAAATGTCCCTGACCTCAAGGAGCTCATGATCTAGTTGGAGAAAGAAAGTCATATGATCATAAATTTAGAGCAAGAAGGAACCTTCATCATTACCCAATGCAATTTCCTCATTTAAATAAAACTATTATTGAGAACTTTTATTTTTCAAACACTTTGATTGTTGAATTTATTCCTTTCTCCTCCCCCCTGCAACAAAACATACCTTGTAAAAAATAAATTAAAAAAAAAGGAAAGGGGGGAGGGGGAAGGCTTTCATTAAAATTGGAATATCAAGCAAATCTGATACCACATGCAGTATTCTACATCATTCTCTCTCATCTCTTCAAAGAAAGGAAGGAGGCATATTTTCTTTTTTTTTATTTTATGTTTTTTTAACTGAAGTTTTTTTTTATTTTCAAAACATATGAGATAATTTTTTCAACATTGACCCTTGAAAAACCTTGTGTTCCAATTTCCCTTTCCTTTTCCCCCACCCGCTCCCCTAGATGGCATGTAATTCAATATATATTAAACATGGTAAAAATATGTTAAATCCAAAATAGGCATACATATTTATACAATTACATATACGATCTGAAAAATCAGATTTAAAAAAATGAGAAAAAAATAAAATTCAAGCAAATCACAACAAAGAGTGAAATGCTATGTTGTGATCCACACTCAGTTCCCACAGTTCTCTCTCTGGGTGTAGATGGCTCTTTTCATCACAAGATCTTTGGAACTGGCCTGAATCATCTCATTGTTGAAAAAGCCACATCTATCAGAGCTGATCATCAGGAGGTATATTTTCTCAACCATTCTCTAAAGTCAAATTGGGCATTATAATAACAACATGTTCCATCTCCTTTTTGTTTTATTTTTTGAGGCTATTTTCATTTTTGTAGTTGTAGCTTTTGTGTATATTCCTTCCATGACAATTCCCTTTTTCTAAATGAGAAATTGTGGCCCCAAGAAGAGGAAAAACTTAGCAAAAGATACATAGGTAGTCAGTGGCAGAGACAGGATTCAAAGATATAAAGGCTCATCCTCCAGCTCCAAACCAAGAGGCCTTCATATGGTGGAAACATACAAAACTGAGACAACTTTAAGGCAGGAATTTATGCAGACCAAATAAAGGGCACATACAGTAGATGTTTGGGAAGCATAGAGAACAAAGATCATTTCAAGGAGAAATAATCGGGGTAGGGATTTCATCTGCACCTTAAAGGCTAGGTCATATTTGAATATCATCTACTTTATAATCAACCTCCCACTAAGAGTAGAAAAGACCACACTCTGGAGCATCTTTTTCCCTAGTGCCACATGCTCCTGATTGGTGACTATCTCTGCCTACCAACTCACAGACAAGTGGATACTCTTTCCATGCACCTTTCTCACCTTTTTGGATCCTTGAACAATAAGCAAATCAAACCTGCTATTGTCCCTGCATGGACTGTGTTAGAGTACTTCCCTATGGTCCAAATCACTATCCCTGTAAACTTCTAGAGCAAAATGTTCCTTCCTTGCTTATCCCTTCACTATCAGACTTATTTCCCCTCCTTATGACAAAAGTTTCTTCTTCACTGAGATGATTCAGACCAGTTCCAATTGTTTGGTAATGAAGAAAGCCATCTACACCTAGAGACAGGACTGTGGGATCTGAATTTGGTTCACAACATAGCATTTTCACTCTTTTTGTTGTTTGCTTGCATTTTATTTTGCTTCTCTTTTTTTCTGGCTTGATTTGATTTTTCTAGTATGGCAAGATAATTGTATAAATATGTATGCATATATTGGATTTAACATATATTTCTACCATGTTTAAGTTATATTGGACTGTTTGCCATCTAGGGGAGGAGGTAGGGGAAAGGGAGCGGAATTGGAGCACAAGGTTTTGCAAAGGCTAATGTTGAATAATTGTCCATGCATATGTTTTGAAAAATAAAAAGCTTTAATAAAGGAAAAAAGTGATATAAAGTTCCTTGGAAGCAGGGACTCCTATACACTTTTGCTTTGGGCATTTAGGAACTCAAGAAGAGGTAAGCCAAGGGGGAAAAAAAAAAGAGAAAAGGTAGGTATTTCTATTTGGGTGACTAGGGAGTGCGGGAGGTGGGAGGGTTCATTCTGCTCCTATCTTCATGTTCTCTGCCTGAATTCAAACTTACTGCATGATAGACAAGACAGAAAATAGTATGTTGATGTCTTCTATTCCTTCCTTCATTTTTGTGCTGTGACTGCATTTGTTGCAGAAAATAGCGTTTCTAGAAAGGGAAAATCTCTGATGACACTAATCCAGATTCAGCTACAAGGTTGCTTACCTGATTAAGCACTTTTCCTTTTCCCTTCTTTAGGAATTTGTCTAAGTGATCCTCATGCACAACAATTGCTGAATACAATGTTCTGCCCATCGGCCCTGATTAATAGATGTTTGTTAAATATTACAGGATGAACTAAATCAGGATGACCTCAATCATCTGAAAGTAAAAGAAACCAGAATACAGGAAGAAGCTGATGCTAAATGGAAGGTTGGCTCACTACTTCTCCCTGGAGAGGAAAATAAGGATTGGCAGATGTTATTTTGTCACGTGACCAAAGGCAGCAAGAAATACCATTTCACAAGACATATGTTTAGCTTGTATTACAATGGTCATGATAAGTATTTGGAAAATGACCACCATGAAAATAATTATATCTCCTTCCTCCTGCCATTGTAGAGGTGGAGAACTATGGTATGGGATGTTGTATATGCTGTTAGATGTTATTGATGAATTGCTTAATTTGGCTGAAATGCTTTTTTTTCTCTTCCTTTCAAAATCTTTGTGAATAAGGGAGGACTTGGAAAGGGGGAATATATTCGGAAATAATAACTAACATTTACATAGAAGCTTAATGTTTGCAAAGCATACACACACAGATACAGACATATACAATTTTGATCCTCCGTCCTATGAGGTAGGTTCATATTACTATTCTTTTTTTTTTTCAGATAAGAAAGTTAATTATGTCTTGCCCAGCCAGGGTCATTCTGCTAGTAAGTATGAGAGTCAGAATTTGAACTCAGGTCTTTCCAACTTCAGAACCAGTGTTATATTAACTATGGCAACCAGCTACTCAAATCAATGTAATATAAAAAGGAAGTATACCAAATAACGAATGGAAAAAATTAATGCTGGGAGGGGGGACCACAACTTATGAAATAACATCTATCACTGAGAATAAGATAGAAAAATTTTATAAAATAATAAGCCTCAATAAAATGCTCTCAATTAAAGATAATTAGATTAACTTAAATTAATTTTAATAATTAAGAATGATGAAACTCACCCTAGGTAATAAGAATCAGGAATATGAAATGAAAGAAATAAAAGTTTTATAGTGTACCCAGAAGATTTGTACCTATATATTATAAATACTTTCTTGAAGAATGGAATTGGGAGGCCCTGGACATGGCAATTACCAATGAAACGGGTCATAAGAAGCATATATCACAGATAGAAAGCAACTCTTACTAAAGTGGGAGTTAATCCTGCACAAACTATTTATTTATCAGCAGAACATTCACTCATGAGAGCAAATATCAAAAAATAATGCAAAGTTCAAAGAATAAAAATGAAAAAAAAATTAGAATGCAATTAAAACAATTATAAGCTGACCTATTTAAGCAAGTTTTAAACTTTGTTTAGTTGGTGTCTTTCATTTTCTGTCACCTTTCTAAATGTATCTGCCTCCCCCACCTTGGAAGCCAACCCCTTATAATAAACAAGTTATTGATTATAAAAAAAACGGATAAGGGTAGAAGAAATGTCATAGATACTAATTATAATAACTTCATATAAAAATTTAACATAAGGCTATTGCCTCAACAGGGGAAACAAAAGAGCACAAAAGGCACCTAGCAAACATTTTACTTACTTCCCAAGCAAAGAAAGATGACACCCAAAGATAACTCTAGTTTAAAACATAAACTTATTTGTAAAATTCTAATACAAAGGATGATGGAAGATTATGGGTGGTATCACCTCATAAAACAGAGAGAAGTAATAGAGAATAAAACTAGTTTAAAGGAATCTTGCCAAGATATCCAATGAAGAAAAGTCATCCCAAGAGCATTTAAAGATAAAAACAGAAGGAAAATAAACAGACGAAAAACAGAAGAGATCTACAAAGAGTTATTTTTGTTTTGTTTTTAAATCACATACTTCCTTCACAAGCAAGAATACCGAAACTCTGCTCTTGGACTCTAATATCATAATCCCAGATGTATTCATAGGAGAGGGAGAAATATTACTGAAGGGATCAAAGATAAGAAAAGAGTCTGTATTAGAATAGTATACATGCTATAGGTAACTAAAGGAGAAAGATATCAAAATTCATGTTAGAAAAAATCTCAGACCTTATTTATACAAAAAAGACAATCCAAAAGAACATTAGCAATTACCAATCTAAATGCTTACTTTCCTAACTATATAATTTTTTTAACATGAGAATACCACACATGTATATCAATAGCATCCTTAATGAAATTATTAGGGAACAGATAAGTTTTTGCAAGCAACATTCTACAGTGAACTCTGTTTTTACCATTACATAATTGTCTAAGAAATATAGAGAATAAAAAATCCTACTGTGCCGAATCAATATTTGTCCACTATAAAAGAAGCTTTTGATCTGGTAGAGCAAAATGATGACTTAAAGGCTTTCAACAATGAAGTGTCTCCAACATAATGCATCAGAAGGTTCTCTGAAAGATATAATGAAGATAACCTTATCTGATGACCCCTGACCATTGCTATCAGGAGAAGCATAAAACAAGAAGAGATATTTTCTTTTTTTGTTTTGTTTTATTATTTAATATTTTCCCCAATTACATTCAAAACAATTGTTTTACATTTGTTTCTAAAATTTTTGTGTTCTAGATTCTCTCCCTTATTCCTACCCACAACCACTTTGAAGTAATGCAAAACATTTCCATAAAAGTCAAGTTGTGAAAAAAGTATAGATCTCTCACCCTAATGAGAATTAAAAACCCCCAAGAAAAATTAAGTGACAGAGACAGAGACAGAGACAGAGAAAAAGAGAGAGACAGAAACAGAGACAGAGACACAGAGAGAGAGAGAGAGAGACAAAGATAGAGACAGAGACACAGAGAGAGTTTCAGTCTGTATCAGACACAATCAGTTCCTTCTCTAGATATAGATAGGCTTTTTCATCATAAATCCTTCAGAGTAATCATAGATAATTATATGACTGAGAATAGCAAAGTTTTCACAGCTGGTCATCCTGGAATATTGCTGTAATTTTGTACATAGTACAATTCATTTTGCTTGAATTCATGGAGGACTTTCCAGGTTTTTTTTTTTTCTTCTGGAAAGCATCCTCCTCATCATTTCCCAGAGAACAATAATATTTCATCATAAACATATGCCAGTTTATTGAGTCATTCCACAATTGATGGGCATCCCTTCAATTTCTAATTTTTTTGCCTTGAGAAGAGAGCTGCTCTGGATACACATATGAGTGCATGAGTACAATGAGAATATATACATGAGTACAAAAAATGCATATAGGTTATTTTCCTTCTTTTTTCAAATCTCTTTTGTTATTCATGCCTAGTAGTGGTCTTGTTAAGTCAAAGGATATACATGAATTTATAGCCCTTTGGGTACAGATCATATCTTCTGATCATTTATCAGTTGGGACATAGCTTTTATTTTTTTTTTTATAAATTTGACTCAGTTCCCACTATATCAGAGAAACTTGCTTAGAAATTCTTTTTATAATTACTATTGTTAACTGTATTTCCCCCCATTTATTCTTTCTCTCCTTTTACCTTGTACTTCCTCAAAAGTGCTTTGGTACTGACCATTCCTTCACTCAATATGCCTTTCTTTTATCACCCTCTTTCATTCCCATATCCCATTCCCATCCTATTTTCCTGCAGGAATAGGTTTCCATATTTCTATTGAGTATGTATGTAATTTCCTCTTTGAGCGAGTTCTGGTGAGAGTAAGTTACTCTTTCTCTTTCTTCCCCCTCTTCCCTTCCACTGTAAAAATTTTTTCTTGCCTCTTTTTTTTATGGCAGATAATTCAAACATTCCACTTCTCCCTTTCCCTTTCAGGGAGAGATTTTTTTAATTAAAAATTTTTTTTATTAAAGCTTTTTATTTACAAAACATATGCATGGGTAATTTTCCAACACTGACCCTTGCAAAACTTTGTGTTCCAAATTTTTCCCTCCTTTTCTCCACCTCCTCCCCTAGATGGCAAGTAATCCAATATATGTTAAATATGTTAAAATATATGTTAAATCTAATATATGCATACATATTCATACATTTATCTTGCTGCACAAGAAAAATCGGGTCAAGAAGGAATAAAAAACAAAGAAAACAAAATAGAAGCAAACAACAACAGAAAGAGTGAGAATGTTATGATCTACCCTCATTTCCCATGGTCCTCTCTCTGGGTGTAGATGGCTCTCTTCATCACAAGATCATTGTAACTGGTCTGAATCATCTCATTGTTGGAAAGAGTCATGTCCATCAGAATTGATCATCGTGTAATCTTGTTGTTATTGTGTACAATGATCTCCTGGTTCTGCTCATTTCACGCAGCATCGGTTCGTGCAAGTTTCTCCAGGCCTCTCTGAAATCGTCCTGATGGTCATTTCTTACAGAACAATAATATTCCATAACATTCATATACCATAATTTATTCAGCCATTCTCCAATTGAAGGGCATCTATTCAGTTTCCAGTTTCTTGCCACTACAAAAAGGGCTGCCACAAACATTTTTGCACATGTGGGTCCCTTTCCCTCCTTTAAGATCTCTTTGGGATATAAGCCCAGCAGAAATACTGCTGAGTCAAAGGGTAAGCACAATTTGACAACTCTTTGAGCATAATTCCAAATTGCTCTCAGAGAGATATTTTTACCCAAAGTGTTCACTGCTATCATGGAAGAAGTCCAATGAAGAGTTCATTTAAACTGAAATTTGTAGATAATGATTCCCAGTGTTCATGTTTGATTATGATATCAAACTGGTAATATCAAGCCCTACAACACTGCAAAATTTCCCAGATAAGATTTATCCCTTTCTCAAAGTTTGGCCCAACAACCTCTATAGGAAAAATGAGGTGGATAAAGAATTTTTTCTAGATGATGACATATATTTACAAGTACAATCTAGAGAGCTCATCCTAGTGTATTTTTTTTTTTTTTTTGGACAAAAACTGCAAATGGACAATGACTAGATTTGATCACTGGAAAGGAGAAGAGTGAACTGTATTTTTATCAAATGCCCTCTTAAATTGCCTCATGAACACAGCATTTTTTTCTATCTCCAGCACTTAACACAATATCTGGCACAGAATAAATGTCTCATAAAGGATGTTGATTGATTAACTGATTCACATCCCAAATGGGTTATTTGCTGGTCTATTGCTTCCAGTCCTACCTTAGTTTTCAGGATTTTATCACTTTGTCAAGCATACATATTACTGACCTGTATACTTACTTCATTCCGTAATACTGATTCAGGGTTCCTATCTTCTATGTTGGATTTTTCTTTCTGTACCTAATGCTCTGCTTTTGTTATAGTGTTTTCCACTCAAGGATCTTAAAGAGAAAAGAAAAAAAACTTCCATAAAATCTATAAAGCTAAAATTCTGAGTTCCATGATGGTCAAGATTGAATATGTATGTAACCTATTTGGTATAATAGAAGGAATACTGGATTTGGAGTGAAAAAAAATCTGGATCCAAATTCTGACTCTGAAATTTACAATTTATGTGACCTTGGGAAAGTGACAACCTCATAAAACTTCACTTAATTGGATTGGTGTAGGTAATATCTAAGATTCCTTCTAACTCTTATGATTCTAAGAGCCTACAAAATGACATCCATCCAAATATTTGTATATTCTACTTATTTTTTACTTCCTCCATTTCTTCTACTCTGCCACCTACTTCCCAATCACATTCTTGTTTTTCTAGACTAATCTCTATGTAAATACATTTATAAGCATAAGCAAATTATTTAATGATGCCTACCTCAAATAACTGCAGTGAAATAATCACAAAATCATACAATTTTAGAGTTTAAAATGTGTTAAAAAGAAAGCCTTCTAGAACAAACTTTGCCTAAATCACAAATCACATTTTTTAACACGCTGATTTTAGTGTTATTCTTCCTCCCTAGTTCTTGGACTGAAAGGGACTAAGTCATGTGATGTAAATAATTTGAAGCCCATCCTTAACCCTTAATCATGGAGAATAGCCTAGTGCTCCAAGACCAGCTATTAGTGAGCACAACAAAAACCAGCATTAAAAAGTAGGTGTGACCTTAGAGTTCATCTAGGAAAATCCTGATGTACAAATTTTTAAAAACTGAGGTCCTTTGAGGTTAAGTGGCATTCCCTAAGATCACATAGACAACTCTTTGGACCTGGTAATATCACCTTTTTTTGTTCTTGTGGGAGCTATTGTGATGGCCTAGATCATTGTTATGGGAAAGCTGGCAAAGTACATCTGTCAATGCGTATCTTAACTGAGGGTTCACATGTAGTAAAAGAGTTGTTGTTTTTTAAATTATCTGCCTCATTAACCCTATCTCTCCAGATCTTGACCTTGTGAAATCAGTGTGAACCTGCCCTAAAATACATGCCTTGTAAACTGCTTTGCACACATGGCTGATCTTATTTGATTTTCACAGGAACCCTGTGAGGTAGAAAAGTCACACTTCTTCCTCAATACTGGTTTGTCCATTGCTCAACAAAAGCATAGCTTACTGTATTTTGCTTTTGCCCATTTACATAATTAAGAATTGCACATTTACTTTAAATTTTAGGAAACTGAGGCTAAGAGGGATTAAGAGACTTGCTCAAGTTCAAATAGCTAGTAATTCAGACAGAATTCCCAAGTTCAAGTCCCACATGCTATCCACTATATCTAGTTGTCTCTCCCATTGATTGCCTATACCCAAAAGACACACTAAGTAAACTAATGAATTAATTTTTAGTCAAGGTCACATAACTAGTAAGTATCAACACTGGATTTAAGCCCAATCCCATGTATCCCATTCTGGCACTCTTTCTACTCCAAAAGGCCGAGAAGCGATCTTTCTATTCCTTTACTTTGAAATTTCAGACTTCTAAAATTCTAAAATGCTAATTGAGCACAGTATGAGAGAAAACTCACCATTTCCTTTTGCCAGATACCTAGAAACCCAACTCACAGAATGGTAAAGAGTTACCACAATGGCCAAGACTAACCACTCAGGAAATTAATAGAGAGAGTGGCTAAGGAAAAATGTCATTTTGAAATTCTGATCCTTTCACCAGATCACCAATTTAGCTAGATGCTTGGAAAGCCTCCCATATTCCCTCCTAAAAGATGAGCTTATTTAACTCTGACTTAGTAGTGGGAACCCCCTATGGATTTTTCAATGAATCCGAAGCTGCTTCAGCCTAGGCCCCCACAATCAACAGCTTGTAAGTAACTCTCAAACCTAATTTATTAAAAACTCATTTGTTCTCAACAATACCAGATTTCTGATTAATTTCCTAGCACCATGGGTTACTTAATGCAGTGAGTTTTATTGTCATTTCAGATTTCCCAGAGTGCTTGATTGATAGAAGCTATTGTGTCTTAGTCTGCTGATATATTGTTCCCCTGTCAGATGACAATAAAAACCTTATTGATGAAATTGTTAGGTGTCTCTTAAATAAGGCAAAGCCATTGTACACCATTGTTTTCTCTTCTTTCCCCCCTTTCAGATGCCCAGGGATGCCTAGAGGATTTGGAAAAATTCATGCCAGAAAAGTTGATCTTAACACAAGAAGTATTTTTCCCCTTACTCACATACATCTTTCTACCCACTAAGATTTTCCTGCAGTTGTGACTCCTGATCTGATGTTAATCAAGGAAAGAGGCTCTTTTTATTTTAATTTTGCCTTTTTATGAGAGCTGCAAAAATGAAGTCATGTAGATTCAGGATCATAAATCACTTTTAAATTAAATCAGCCTTATGCGTTCTTGAAGTTTTTTTTAAACATCAAGAAAGTTAAAGACCCACTGGAATGACTTTGAAAGTACTTGACATATCACTTAACATTCTTATAAAGAAAAGTAAGGTCCCTATCTTCCTAGTTAAGAACAAGGCCGAGGAATTCTATAAATTTCATACTATGCTATTTCAAGGAATAGTAGATTCTATTAGAGTATTCCCTTCAGGTAGACACATTATAACCTCTCCATTCTTTCATAGGTAGCTTCAGGAATTGCTCTGGCTCCCCACACTCCCTATTTGACTCTCTTGAAATGAGCGTCTCTGAGTTCAGGCTGACTTAGATGATAGTAGACACAGTTCAAGGCTAAACTTGAAAATTTTTTAGTTTGGTAGAACTTGCCAGAGCTTGTACCCCACTGGCATTAGCCCCATACCATGGTGAGGCAACAGAGTAGAACTTCAATGAAGGCGGGAAGATCATACAAAAAGAATTCCCAGATCAGAGAAGCTATTAGATCTGTCTCACCACAATTTGCTGTCTCTCCTTTGGGTATAGAAGAAGGTATTTTATAGGTCTTCTAGTCCAATTTTAGTCCAACTTCCCCACTTTATAGATAAAGAGATCCAGGGAGGTTCAATAAATACAAAATAATTTCATAGAGGAATGGGGTGAGCACTGACAGCTGCTAAACTTGAAAGGTTTCATATAAAAGTAGAAATGACCTGAGGCTTAAAGGAGTCAAGAGGTTCCAAGAAGTGAATGTGAGCAGGGATGTCATTCTGAGTATGGTCATTCCAGGCAAAGGAACAGAGGAAGAAAAAAAAAAATCTCTTATATGAGGAAAAACAAATAAATTGAAATGAACAGTGTTTGAGAACATCTTCAGGTATGACCAGGATCAGCAGATCATGGCATAATCAAAAATAGGAACTGGTCTCCTTTTTAAGAATATAAACTCTTATTATTTTTCATAAATCTGAACCTAGTGTTATAGAGTACATGGGAATTTATAAGATTAGAGATATAGAGCTGAAGGGGACCTCAGAAGCTTCTACTCCAACCATCCCCTCCCCTCTTTCCTATAAATGAAACAAGATATAAACTAAGCTCTCTTTCAAGATCTGGATACAAGCTACATTTGTGGAACTGAAAAAGCAGGATATATGCAAATTTTGAAGGAGCCCTTCCATATTGAAAAAAAAAAAATTAGGCTACACTGATGCTTTCAAGTCCTTACAATTCTGGAGCTTGGTAAATTGTAACAATGCCTAGCATTTATATAATGCCTTAATGCCTACAAAACATTTTCTAGTCATTACCTTATCTGAATTTCACAACAACCTTGGGAGAAAGATACTACATGTATCTTTTCTTTATATATATTTTTTGTCTGTAGATATAATTCCAAGACATGTAGTCTTTTATTGTAGTTGCTGATAAGTCTTGTACAATTCTAATTGTAGCTCCAGTGTATTTGAATTGTTATTTTGTTGTTGTTGTTTCTTGCAAAATTTTCTCTTTGATCTGGGAATTTTGAAATTTGGCAATAATATTCCTGTGTGTTTTACACAAAGGTTGTCTTTGAGGTGGTGATCAATAATCAATTATCAAGTGTTTAATAGAAAGAAAACATAAATTGTATAGGAAAAAACTACCTATATGGTTAAAAAAAACTGCTGAGAAAACTTGAAAGCAATCTGGCAGAAGTTAGGATTAAACCAACACCTTGCACCACATATCACAATACAGTCTAAATGGGCACATGACCTTCATATTAATGATTCTAGTATAAAAAAAAGATGAGAAGCAGGTCATATGTCTCTAATAGCTATGGGGAGATTTACTCAAACTAATATAGGCAATTGCAAAAGATAAAATGGATAAATTTTATTACTCAAAACTGAAAAGCTTCCACACAACATTAATGCATCTAATATAAGAAGGGAAGTGGTCAAATGGGATAAAAAAAATTTTGTAAAAAATTTCTTTAAAAAGGCTTTGATATCTAAGATATATAAACAATGAATAAAAATACATGACTAATATCCATTTCTCAATAAATAAATAGTCAAGGGATATGAACAAACATTTCTCAAAAGAAAGTAAAGTATTCACCACCACATGGGAAGAAATGCTCCAAATTACTAGTAATAAGAAAAATACAAATCAAAACAATGCTAAGATTTCATATCATACACTACAAACTGGCAAAAATAAAAGCAAAACAGTCAATACAGGAGGAGCTGCAGAAGGTTAGACCCACTACTATATTGTTGGTAGAATTATAAAATAGTAAAACTATTTTGGAAAGCAATTTGGAATTATACAAATAAAGTGACTAAAATCTCTACACCCTTTAAATCAGAGACTTATTATAGACTTATACCCCAAGGAAACTGTCAATAAGGAAAAGATCCCTCATAGACTCCAAAATTAAAAAGCACATTTGTGATAGTTAAGAATTGGAAACAAAGTAAACATTCATCACTTGGGAATGGCTAAACAAATTGTGTACATGAATACAATGGAATATTAGAGAGCAGTAAGAAATTATGTATGTGATGAATACAGAGAAGTTTGGAAAGTTCTATATGATCTGATGCGAAGTAGAAATAATAGAGCCACAAAAACAATATTCACAATAACTACAAAAATGTAAATGGAAAGAACTACATATCATAAAATCAAAAGTAAATATTAAATTCATTCATCAAATGAAATTCATTTATTAAATTAAAATATTCATAAATTCACCTCTCTGGGAAAAGGAAAATTCTATCTACATTTAAAACACAGCAAACAAAAACCTGTGGAGGTAGCCCAATATTTTTAAAAAGTGATTTAGAGACAGGTATGATGGAGCACGCTTATAATCCCTGCTATATGGGAGGCTGTCTGGCAAATCTTTTGTGTCAGGGATTTCTGAGTCTCAGTGCTCTATATCCATTGTATATACACACTAAATTGAACATTAATATAGTAAAACCCCAGAGACAGAGGCTAGTTTGCCTAAGGAGGAGGCAAAGCAGTCCAAGCTAGAAATGGAGCAGGTCAAAGTAACCATACAAATCAGCAATGAGATCTTTCTCTACATGGCCCCTACATTACACAAGGAAAGATAAGGAGACCCTGTCTTTAAAAAAAGTACTTTCTAAAGTAACAATACAAAGTACTATGTAAATTCTGAAGAGAATGGTTATTACTAAAAAGGGAATAGGAAACGTTTCCTGGAGAGGGTAATAACAGATTAAATGTGAAAAGCAAGGGAGAGATGGGAAAATGCTTTCCACATCCAGAGAAAGTATTGATAGAGTCTGAATCCAGATCAAAGCATGTTTCACTTTATTTTTTTCATGTTTTTTTCTTTTGATTTGTTTCTTCTTTTACAACATGATTAATGTGGAAATATGTTTTTCATGGTTGTCATATATAACATGTATTAAATTGCTTATAATTTTAGGGGGAGAGAAAGGAGAAAAATTTGGAACTAAAATTTTTTAAATGAATGTTAATTCTTTTTACATGCAGTCGTGAAAATAAAATACTATTTTAAAATTATATAAATAAATAAAATGATATATAGTATGCTATATATAAGAATAGAAATATAATAACAGAAATACAAATAAAATACTACATAAATTATATGTATATACAAATGTACATATACAAATCTATGTAGGTGCATATATTTGTTTGTATATATATGTATATATTATATATATTATAAATAGTATTATATTTTTTAAAAAAGAAAAGTAAGAAAGAGGAAGGAATCAGAGAGAGACAGAAATCAAGGGGTGAATATGGGAGGCCATGTTCTGCTGCAAACAGAACCTTGGGAAATGCCTATATTAATGAACTAAGGAAGAAAATAAAGAATGAGTGGTTCGAGAGGTAGAAGTACCAGAACAGAGGGTGACAGTTTCTGAAGCTGAGAGAGGAAAAAACTTCAGCATAAGTGGGTCAATAGTGTTAAAATCTGCAAAGAAGTGAATAGATTTAATGATTCAGTCCTTGATGACCTCAGAAAGAATAATCAGCACAGAGGTGGGGGCTAAAGTTGAGTCTCTAGAGGCTGAGGAGAATAAATATTGAGCCTTTGAATCAGATATAGACAACTTTTTCAAAGATAAATAGGTCTTCATCCTGAGTGATTAGAAAGATGACCTCAACAGAAACAGAAATCTGGAGAAGAGGCAAGTTTGGAAAGGAAGAAAATGAGTTTGTTTTATATATATTGAGTTTAAGATTCATGCTGAACAACTTTGGAGGTGTTCAATAGGCAATTGGTGCTGTACTGATTTGACCTCTAAAAAGAGATAAGGGCAGAATCATTTAGATTTGGGAAACGTGCTAGAGAAAATAATTGTGCTTCTGGAACTAATAAGATCTCCAAGAGATAGATTGTAGAAAGAAAAAGCATCTAACACTAAACCTTTGGGGACAGACACTACCACTGGAAGTCAAAACTCAAATAGTTATAGATTTGGCATAAACAACAGGCAATACTGGATAATTTTCATCAACTTTAGGTATATTCTTCCCACTGGAAAACTTTTCTACGTTATTCTTCTGATTTTTAAGATAGTCCCCTATTTCTGGAAATGAGAGATAGAACATTATTCAGAAGAAAAATGTAAGTTTTTTGAAGGCTGAAACTTTAAAAATTTTTTGTCTTTGTATGACTAGCACTTTACACAGTACAGATAATATAGTGGATAGAGTTATCGACTTCAAATTAAGTATAGTTGAGTTCAAATTCTGCCTCAGTATCATTATCTGCAAAATGGAGATAATATCACTTATGTTATAGAATTTCTTTATATCTCAAATGAGATATTTTTGTAACCTGTAAATTCTTTGTAACCTGTAAAAAACTATGTAAATGCTAGCTCTTATTATGCTTTAATAGGGCTAAATGAATATTTGTTGAATTGCTCAGCTTAACCACTGCAACTTACTATATGTGTGACACTGGGGAAGTCACAATCTATGGGGTCTCCGTTTTCTCATCTGTAAAATAAATTAAGATGAACTAGATGATTGCTGTTTCCTTTCCATTCTAAATCCTAAGTTGTTTCAGAAAATAGTCTCTGATTATAAATAGGCTCTTTTACACATTACTTGGCTTAGATTACAATACTGCCTGCAAAAGAAAATATTTTCCTTGACTCTTGCCAGAAAAAAGGAAGAGTCAAAAAAGGAAGGACAGGTGAGTGCTGGTGAAGTACATTCTTTATCCCTCTACAGAGCACCTTCTCCATCAGTGGGCTTGTCTCTCAGACTGATGTCAACATTCTCTGTGCATCTCAGCCTCTTAGCTCTCTCCATCTCAGCCTCTTAGCTCTCTCCATCCTCTGCTAAATTGCCCCAGGAATACTAAGGGCATTGTGAACACCTGCCTACACAGAAACAGCTAGAGGAATTGCCAGCCAGCTTCACAGAAGCCACTGAGCAGCCATTAGATGCTAATGATTCTTGGCCACGAGCACCTGGGCTAGATTGGAAGTTGATGCAGTGAGTGGAAATCTACCACAGCTCATTGCCATTCCCATAAGCCATCCAGGTCCCCAGAGACTTCTCAGTTGTAGTCTATCAGTTGACTGGTCATTGAATGTCTTTTTTTTAATCTCATTGCTGTCCTTCATTGTATAAACAGAAGTAGGTTTCTGCCCAACCGTTTCAAATTTGTTCCTTAGGTGTTATTTCAAGGTCAATCTTGAGGTCTACAATGGCTTATTCAAATCAGATGTGTGGTCAAGCTCAAGGCTACTGACTGAATTGTATGTGGTCCTTGTGTTCTGATTCCCAATGCATCTTTCCTTTGATTCAAAATACTTACCATATACTCCAAGCCCTGTTATATTGATTCTATTAGTAATGAGCTCCCAGCAACTCTTCCCTTACCATGTAGATCAGAGGTGGGTCTAACAGGAAGTTTTGGATAATATTTAACAATCTGAACAATTAACATTCCACCAGCATGTGGCTGGATTATTCAGAAAGTCAGGGTTATTAAGCTACCTCCAGGAATCCATTACTACAGACTCCTTAGACAATTGATACCTCCAGAAGCTGCAAGACAGATGACTTAGACCTTTAGGTGCTTTAACAGAATTGCTTATGTCTTTGGGTTCTGATTGCCCTAATAAGGTTGTAACATGTCTTCAGCCTCTTACTAAACCATGTGTAGATTCTTCATTTGGTGAATTATCCATGGCACTTTTTGAAACTGGTTCACTTGGGTGACTATGAGGTCAGTTGGCATGAATGAGACCAAGTTCAGGGATTTCATCTTCACATGGGTTTACTTCCTCTGTTTTGGCTTCTCTGACTCAGTCCTCAACCCTTTACAATTCAACTTCCAATCTCATCACTCAAATGAAATGACTCAACATCCTATTCTATCTTTCTGCTGCATTTGACCCCTTGTTGACCACTCTCTCTTCCTCTGACTCTACTCTCTAGGTTTTTGTGACAGTATTTTTTCTTGATCCTTTGTAGAATCATTCCTCTGTCTCCCTTGTTAGCTCATCACCTATATTATTTCCACTCATTGTAGGTGTTCCCCAAAGGTTCTACACTAAACTGGTTCTCTCTCTCTTTCTCTCCCACTCTCTCCCCCCCTCTCTTCTTTCTTTCTCCCCCTCTCTTCTCTCTCTCTCCTCGCTCTCTCTTTCCTTTCTCTCTCTCTCTCTGTGTCTCTCTCTGTCTCTCTGTCTCTGTCTCTCTCTGTTTCTCTGTGTGTGTGTGTGTCTCTCTCTCTGCCTCTCCTTCCTTTTCTCTATCCTTCTCTCCCTTCCTCTCTTTTTTCCTGATACCTCTAATGCTAATACTCTCCCTCCCCAATGATTGTGTATTTAACTACTTTGTACATATTTGTAATTATTCGTTTTGCATTTTCTGATATATGAAATGCATATTATATATTTTAGATACTATATTCTATTTATGTTTATATATTTATATTATAAATTTATTTTATCTATTTATCTATTATATATCATGCTAGCATTTACTAATGTGTAAAATACATATTATATGCTATATATTCAGGGTATTCAAAAGTTTTAGTGAAGCTTTAAGGTATTAAAAATTATACTTTTCAGGGGCAGCTAGGTGGCACAGTGGATAGAGCACCAGCCCTGAAGTCAGGAGGACCTGACTAAGGTCTCAGACACTTAACATTCCCTAGCTGTGTGACCATAGACAAGTCACTTAACCTCAATTGCCTCAGCAAAAAAAAAAAAAAAAAAAATTATACTTTTCAGTTTTTAAGTTATAAAGTTTAAAATTTCATCAAGATTTTTTAAATACCTTGTAAATGTACTTGTCTCCACCATCAAAATACAAACTCCTTATCAACAGGAATTGTTTCATTCTTTGCACTTATATATGCTTAGCACAATGCCTAGGACATAGTAGGCATTTAATAAATACTTGTTAATTGATTAAATACAATTAAATGCCATCCTGAGCCTTTATGCATTTACAGCTAACCCAGCCTTTTTTTGATCTTCTGAATAAACTTAATTTGTGAACATTCCTATCACCTTTTACCTTTTCTTAAATGAGGAAAACAACAAAACGAAACTCTTTCTCCAGGTATAGACTCTAGTCATCTTCAGATATGTAACCCTAATCACAAAAGGGGCTGTACTGAAAGGGAGATAATTTGAATGACAATATAAATCACCATTATATCAGGAAAATCCACCTAAAACATTTATCAGCATGAAAAAAAAGATAATCTCAATGTCAGTTGAAGCCTGGCCCTTGACATAATAATTGATAGGAGCCTCTTTCAAAAACAATCTTCATAGTTCCCACCCAGATTTTTTTCTTAGAATATTAGAATTTGGTTCAGATATCTCTAAGGGCCCTTAGCTCCCTTTACCAAACATTCAGGCCAACAAAACATCAGATAGAGGACCAGTTTTATTTAACTTACATAAAAAGCCTTCCCTAAGCCTCACAGCATGAGCTCATGTCCAAAGCCTCTCAATGGTTAGGAAAATTTGATTTCCCTTGCTTCCCTTGTTCCCTTTGAAGGTAAAAGAATCCTCTGTTCTGGTGGTTTCCACCTTTCCTCTGGGCCTATGTAATTCACCCGACTCTTAGTAATTCACAGACTCACAGGCTGCTCCAAGGTGCTTGTGATTCCCTTCTGATGTACCAATCCTTTTCCTTGGGAATCACACAAATGTTATCTGGAGTCCTAAAGGTCTCATTCTAGGTACGAGGCTCAGCATCTCATTCTTGTCTACTGATTTCTCTAATTGAGTCACTGACATACTTTCTTCTCTCTCTCATTGAGACTTTATCTCTCTTTCTACGTTCCTGTCTGGTCTCGCCTCTAAGTGCATTTGGTTTGCATCTTGTCCTGGAAATTTATATCTAGTTAGGAGACAGTAGAAGGAGAGGGTGTTTATTGGACTTTTGTGGGTATATGCCTGGATATGCTCACTATGCAAATGCTGAGGAAAGTCATTATTGTAGAATTTAGAGCTAAGATTTTAATGGAACATCAAATCCAATCTCTCTAATTTAGAGTCAGGGAGGTGACATAGTAGATAGAATACTGAACTTGGGGTCAAGAAGATTTGAATTCATGATGCTTCAGACACTTAGTAGCTATATGACCTTAATCTCTGTCAGGCTTAATTTCCTCAACTTCAAAATGGGCATAAAAATAGCACCTACTCTGGGGTTGTTGTAAGAATCAATTAAGATAATAGAAGTAAAAGCCATTTATTTGCAGGCTTGAAATTGCTATAGTTGGGAGGAGGAAATTAAGACTCAGAGAGATTACATGATTTGGCCAATATAACACAGCTGGTAAGTAGCAAGAATTCAAACCCAACTCCTCTGACTCTAAATCAGCTCTCTTTATTCTATGTTTTAGTAGGTTCTTTGTTAGCCTGTGTTTTTTTATTAGAATATCTTGAAGGATTCATTCATTCTTTCATGCATTCATTCATTTAACAAAATCGCATAGATTACCTGACTGTGCTAGGGACTTTGGGGGAAGACAAGGTCTCTACTCTTTAGAAGCACACAGCTTGATTAGGAAGGCAAGAAATACCCACAAGAAACAGTTAAGTAATTGTGCAATGTGACCAAACCTTTCATATCAAAAAGTCTGAAGGAAAGAGAATTTAACAGAAAGAGAAGTCCATTTGTAATAGATTGGCTTCAAAAATAAAAACAAATTGTTTACAATGTATGTGGGGACTAAGGGGAGGCAGAGTGGAAATAGGAATCTGGCCATATTAGAAAAATATGCTTTAAAGGTTAGTGGATTTCACAACCCTAATAATCCTAATCATAGAGTTTACTGTTAAAACTTAATGAATTCTGCCATTCAGAGAGACTGCAGGATCTATCAAAAGCCCCTTCCCATACTGCCATTGCCTTTCACAAATTATTACTATTAGTCTTCCACAGACTTTAAATGTCAATATACAGTTTGAGTTGTGCTTGGTGAGTGAGGAAATGGAGAAAGGCAAAGCAGACATGAAGAAAGTTAGTGGGTGGAAGGATAAAGGTGAGGATCTACCTTGATATAGATTCAAGACTCTAGAATTATTAATTGTAGCCAGTAGTAATATTTTTATTAGATAGTCAAACAAACAATTCAAAAACCAACTAGTCAGAGACCCAAGGATAATTTACAGTCCAAGTATTCCATTGGCACTTATGAAATGGCAAGAGAACCAAAAGGAAGTTCCTGGAACATAGAATAGATCCCCTGTGGGGGATTTATTTATGGGAGGATTTATAAGGAGAGGTGTCTGGGAGGAGAGACCATGATTGGTTTCTTATTTATATCATTAGAGAGTGTATCCTCATCCATGAAATCACAGAGTCATTGAGACAGAAGTTTTGAAATACCCACAGAGGCAATCAATTTTTAATTTTTGTTACCATTTGCTGCAGAAAAAAATTCCTGTCCCAGTTAATTGTGGATTATATTTTGTCTATTTCCCTATCTAAAAAGTTAGAATATGCAGATGTTAGTTTAATATGCTAACATAATGATGATTTGTCTGGGAAGAGAACAATGAGACCAGGTAGCCAACTGAGTATTGCTAACAGACATAGGGAAGATCATAGGGATGAAGAGACAAATGAAGCTCTTTAATTGATGGGAGATTTAAAAAAAACAGATTGATTTGGTAGATGGTGGAGGGCTCTAGGGACAGCTAGATATTAACATATCAACTGCATACTTCAGAGAATGTTCTAAGACAGTAGGAATGTTCCTAGAGAAGAGGAGAAAGTACTTGATGGTGAGTTTTGGAGATGGAAGGATCATATTTCTAGGGCTAGAAAGGACTTCAGAGCCATTTAATCTGATCCCCTTATTTTGCAGATAAGTAAATTGAGTCTCAGTAACAATAATAGACAGCTAGATGGTGCAGTGAATAAAGCGCCAAGCCTGGAATTAGGAAGACTTAAATTTAAACGTGGCCTCAGACACTTAATAGTTGTCTGACTTTAGGCAAGTCCTGTTTATCCTGTTTATCCTATTTATCTCAGTTTCCTCATCTGGAAAATGAGCAGGAGAAGGAAATGACAATCTACTTGAGTATCTTTGCCAAGAAAACCTCCCTAAGGGGTCACAAAGTATATCAGATGACACAACTGAAAATGACTAAATAACATTAAGCACAAATCACCTTGATAGTAAACATCAAATTGGTGATTTGAACCTGGGTGTTTTGACACCAAATTCAACATTAATTTTATTCTACCCTTCTAGAATCTTAAAAATCATTCATTCCTAATCTCTCATTTTATAGATGAAAAAAGAGGACCAAACAGATTTAGTTTCTACTTGAGATTAGCCCAACAGTAAGGAATAGAACTGAGATTTAAATCCAAGTCCATTGACTTCAAATCCAATGGTCTTTTTTACTATATCACAGTGCTTTTCCTACATCTAAACTTGTCATGAACAGTTTTTTGTTCTCTGTGTTAGAAAGAAAACTATTTTTAATATCTTTTTTGCAAGGCAATTGGGATTAAGTGACTTGACCAGAATTACATAGCTAGGAAGTGTAAAGTGTCAGAGGCAGGATTTGAATTTAGATCCTCCAGGACCAGTGCTGTATCCAAAGAAAACTATTTTAAAGGAGCTGCTGTGGAACTATTAAAGGGAATGAGAAGGGAACCAATTAGGGGCTTCCAAGAGCCTAGAACTAGGGAGTGGGAATGAGAGAGAAATCAATTAGACACAGAAAGGTTCAGTTTACAAGGAAGCAGGGAGAAAGAGAACATGAGAGCTTATAATATGGGTAGATAAGTTTATTAAATTGAATTGAATGATGTGACTATCTCTAATTTGCCTATTTGAATATAGTTTGAATTCTAACACTTTTATATGATATTATAGAGGTTTCTAACTTTGACCAGTTGGCCATAGTGGTTTCTAATTTTGACCAGTTTCTGTTGTAAAGACTTATATGGAGGAAAGGTAAGGAGAAAAAAGTATAGAGGAAAGGCCTGCTCTCCTAGTCATGGTCTTTAGAGGAGAAAATTGAATCTTTGATAGTAAACAAAGTGACCAAGGTTCCTGAGAATCTTCTTTCTTTCCCAAAGAGATTAGTAATTATCTAAAATCTTTCCTAGAACTTATTTCTTTTACACTCAAAACATCCCTTCCGTTTTCTCCTCTCTTCTTCTCTCCCCCCTCCAACTGCTATTTAATTTCTTTATCTTCCATTTTTATCCTCTTTTAATCTTCTCTCAAAGGCTCAGAAGAGGAATTTAAAATGTTCATCATTCAGCATTTTGGATTTAACTGGGTTTTGATTAATATCTATAGATTAAGGTCAGATCCCTCATCTGAGTTCTTTGTCATAGTGATGATGAAAGTGTAAATGTAGTTCTGCCTGAGGCATCAACCCAAAATGCTGCAGTAAATCTTACCTCCCAAACTCTGACCAGCCTCTCTGTAATTCAATTCTAGACCACAGCCACTGGGGCTCAGTTGAAGACAGATTCCAATGAATAGAAAACCAGCTCAACAAATCACCTGTCAAAATAGTTATATTCTGTGACAGGTTCATAAGGCCTGTATTCATAATTTCCATAGGTCTTATTCTTACTCTGCTTTATCAGGCTCACCCGGTTTTTCTCAAGTAAGCACTCACTTCCATAACTGGATTTTTTTAGTGATATACTTTGTCTGACAGATTGAACAAACACGTTGGGTACAAATTTTTCCTGGTGACATAGGTTAATTAAAAAGCATCATAGCAAATCACTTTATCCAACAAGTCTCACCTTTCCCAAACACTGCTACCCTCTAGGGCAATTCAATTCCAGATCAGACTTACTTGCAGATACCACTGAAATCTACCATTCCTATGGTCTTTCCATTTCGGGTATCCTGAAATAGAGGGCCTTCCACATGACCTCCTATTCTGCTCTATGCATATAAAATCACACTATGAGTAATTTGGGGATAATTCTAACAAGTACTCACCAAGAACTATTCCAAAAAAGCTGAGGATAGGTCTAGAGTTAATTCCTGAATCTTACTTTGTTACTGTCTATATCAGAAAATCAGAGTTAAAGTACCTAAAATATTAATTGTCACAGTCAAAACTACATTGGTCTACCAACTCCCTTCATAAAACCAATTGTATCTTTTTTAAATGAGAAAAATTTCCTAACTTATCTTTATTTGAAATCATACAACTTTTTTCCCACTGAAGAATTCCTAGGATCAGCCCTTCACTCTGAAAATTTTGCTATGACTTTAAAAAAAATTAATATTTTATTCCTTCCCCAATTACATGTAAAAACAATTTTAACTTTTTTCTAAACTTTTAGTTGCAAATTTCCTCTCTCCTTCCCTTCTCTCCCCCAATCATTAAGAAGACAAGCAATCTGGCATAGATTGTACATGTTTTGTAGTGACTT
Source organism: Myrmecobius fasciatus (assembly GCA_023553655.1). NCBI lineage: Eukaryota > Metazoa > Chordata > Mammalia > Dasyuromorphia > Myrmecobiidae > Myrmecobius > Myrmecobius fasciatus. The sequence continues at coordinate 15,645 of JAJPUD010004611.1, read as the reverse complement.
TTGACCAAGGGCCCTAAAGATGTCCTAGAAGTTCCAATGTTTCCCCAGTAGTCAAGTCAACAAACATGTAAGTGTTCCCTCTATGTAAGGTAGATCTGGATATGTAAAGAGAGGAAAAAACTGTCCTTGGTCTCAAAGAGCTTACAATCTAATGAGGAAAATAATATGAAAATAATTGTACAGATGAGCCTGTATATACAGGCTAAATTAAGGATAATTTCAGAGGGAAGATATTAGCATCAAGGTACTAAACAAAATGAATTTTATTTAGCCAAGGATTCCTTAAAGAGGAAGATCAATTCAATTCAGTTCAATTAAGCAAGAATTTTTAAAGTATTTACAATGTGCCCAGCACTGTGGTTGGGTATTATGAATACAAAAACAAAAATTAAAATCTTGGTCATTGAAGAGCCTTCATTCTTCTAGTAGGGGAAAGAACAAGAAATTCTCCCAAGGGAAGAAATGGAATAATGAGAGACTAAGTATGGAGGGGGGGAATAAATTAGGACAAAAATGGAAGTAATTTATCATCTTGGACAAGGATATGGCAAGGCAAGAGTGACCTGGTAAGCTATCCCAGGCCTTCTGAGAGACTATCAAATGTTTTTTGTTAACATTGAGGTACCTGCAAGTGTCTACTCTTATGAGTTTTTGCTTAGTCTGGTTTATCTCTATGATACCCAAGTTTGGCCATTTGGGGACAGAAGATCCTTAGGAAAGATTCTATTATTCCATCAGCTCAGAGGGAATTCTTAAGGTCCTTGGCAGGGGGCAAAATGTCAGTGCTGAAAGAGAAACACTCTTCCCCCAAGAATGTCCCTTCCCCCCACTGAAGTATGCATGTAGTAACTAGAGACATCTTCTATCCACTTCCCTCCCTGTCCCTCAGGGTTTATCTGAACCATGTTGCTATTAAAGTAAAGTCAGAGTGATTCAAATTTATCAATCACATGCTCCATCCTGGATTATTTATTGTGCCTGGTTCCAGATATCTTATCTCTTTAATGGGTATTTGGCCTTATCCTGGCAACAGAACTGGTCCCTCTTATGGTGAATAACTGTACAAGTTGTAGTACATGAATATAATGGGATATTATTCACACACCAATGTTGTGCCTCAATTTTCCTGTCTCAGTTTCCCTGAATTGTTCTGCCTCAATTTCCCTAAATTGTTCTGCCTTGGTGGCAATCCCCCCTTCCTGGCCATTAGGACTGAGATAATTAGGGCTGGGAGCTCTGGCCACTAGCATTCATAATGACCTATCTCCAGTATTTGGCCATTTCTTTCTGGTCTCAGACTCAGTCTCCAAGCTTCTTCCCAAACTTATCAGAATTTATGATCTTTCCTCCATATCCCCAACCTGTCAGAACTAAATTTATGGTCCTTTCCTGGAACTTCTAACCCCCCAGTGCTCTATCCCACCTTGCCTTTATTTCCCAATCACTAGAGCCCTCTAAGACTCTCTGGAGTCCCTAGTTCATCGCTGGATACTTTGAGACAAGAATCCTATCCAGATGGCTGGGCTAATATGGCTGCCAGTCCAAACTCTCCACTATTTAAATTACTAAAAATCTCTAATCTCTATCCTGACTCAGTTTCTCCCACATTACACCATAAAAAGGACTAAATATAATAAATACGGGAAAGCACGGAAAGAATTGTGTGAACTGATATGAAATGAAGTAAGCAGAATCAGGAAAACAATATGCACAATAACTACAAAAATATAAATGGAAAGAACAAAAGCAAAAACTATTTAAATGGAATCTGTTCAATTACGATAACCATGTCCAAGGACAGTAAAGAGTTATGGAAATATCTCCCTTTCTTTTAAGAGGTGGGGGAACATGGATGTAGAAGTGTGTCTAAATGCAACAGTGGGAAAGTCTCAGACTTTTTCAATAAGCTGGTTAGTTCTGCTAAACTTTATCTTCCTCTTTTTTTTTCTTTGCTATAAAGGATGGTTCTCTAGGGGAGAAATGTGAGATGTAAGTAATGTAACAACAAAAGACATCAATACAAATTAATTTTTAAAAGAAATTACTTTGTGACTGGAAAGCTCATTGTTTTCAATTGTTATTCCATTATCCACTAAGAGCTTACCAAGATTTATTTGACAACAAAGAAAAAAATGTTCTGGGCATAGTTGAAGTGCCTCAAGGCACTGACTAGGATGCAAAGGAAGGATTGTTACTCTCCCATCCAAAAAAGAGATATCTGCAGCCACCTTGAAGGTAGCTATGTCAGCTCATTGTTTCTGGGGTATGTAATTCTCTCCTTACATAACTAGTTCCATCCCAGTTCAACTAAATGTTTTATAATCCAATGATTGAGTTCATAGCTTGATTGTCTTCAATGGAAGGAAGCACACTGCTGCCATGGAGTTAGCTTCAGGTTGGTTTTCATGCTCTTTCTCTGAAAAGCCTCCTCTGGTTTTAAAACTGAAGCTCCCAAATTCAGATCAGGCTCTCCTTCCTGCCCCTTCAGATTGCTATCTTATGACCTGAATAGTTGATAAACCATAATAAAATAAAATATATAAATTGATCACCTTGGTCAATATCATGGAATTAGAAAAATCTTAGAGATCATCCAAGTTAATCTCCTAATTAGTATAAAAATATACAACATCTGGGATGGATGATCACTTAGTTTCTTCTTAAATATTTCCAGCAACATAAAGTACGCTTCTTTCTGAGCCCATTTTCCCATTATTGGACAGCTCTAATTTGCCCAATGATTTATTTCATTTTGAACTCAAACACTTTTTGGTTCTCTCTTGTATAGACAAAAGAGAATACCTACTCTGTTTTACCCATAATAGTGCTTCCAGGTATTTAAAGACAATGGTCATTTCTCTTTCCTCATTTTATTTCCTTACTTGTTCATTCTACTATTCTTCATGTTTAAAGATATCTCACCATTTTAGTCATCTTTCTCTGGTTATGCTCTAGAGGCCATTTATTAGATGTGTAATGCCAGAGAAACTGAGGCAAGATAGAGATTGGAGAGAGGGTTTTTTTTTTTTTTAATATAATAATAGGGGCAGCCAAACAGGATCCATGTCCTATCCCAGCTGGGTGAATGGGACTCTTTCCTCAAAGCATCCAACGACTAGTGAGGGATTCCAGAGACTCTTATAGGGCTCCAGCAATAAGGGAAATAAAGGCAAGGGGGGCAGAGTACTGGGGGAATAGAAGTTCCAGGAAAGGACCATAAATTCAGTTCTGACAAGTTGGGGGTAAGGAAGGATCATAAATTCTGATAAACTGGGAAGAAGCATGTCTGAGGTAGAAGAGAGGGGCTGCCATCTAGGTATTTGAGATAAGCCATCCAAATTGTTAACAAATTGTCTGAACATACATTTTTGGAATGCCAGTGGCCAGAGCTCCGAAGCCCTAATTATATCAATCCTAATGGCCAGGAAGGAGGGGGTGGTTGCCACCAAGGAAATTGAGGCAGAACAATTCAGGAAAACTGAGGTGGGGAAACTGAGGCATAACAGATGGAGTAGAAATGACAGTAACTCCAGACTCAAGTGGTGGTGGTGGAAGCCAGGAGGGGAAGACAAACTAAGCTCCTGGAAAATAAAAAGGTAAGAAAGAGCATTTTACTTAGTTTACTTACCAGATTAATGGTACTGAGCATTATTAGAAACAGTCTTCTTGGAGGCAGAAGTAGTTAGTAGAAAATCCACCAACAAAAAAATAAAATGTAGACATAAATAGGGTTCAGGGAGCAGAACCAAATTGGAGTTGTGCTCAACAAAAAAATAAGAAAACAAGTCCTTTGTGATCTTAGTGATTTTTGTGTGTAGATATATACATCACTGACATTTGTTACTAAAATGAAGAGTAAAATAGAGATTGGAATTATGATTTCACTGGCATAGAAAAGTCCTATCAATATAAGGCAATACTTTCTCTGTAATGTATAGACTTAGAGAGTTGCCAAGAGCACAAGCACTTAAGTGCCTTTGGAGATATTACAGAGCCATTATGTGTCACAGACATGACTTGAGCCCCGATTTTCCTGCATTCCTATCTACTACCCCCCACTGCCTCTATTAGGTATGTAATTATAGCAAGCACATGATTTACATGTTGGGGTCATCATAGAAGAGACAAGAGGTGAAATAAAGTCCAGCAACCAGAATAGCCTGGAATTGATCTAGAGATTTGGAATTGATGAGAATCAGCCCATATACCAACCAAATGCAAGATCTGATTTTCACTCTGGGGCTGGATCTATATTTATCAATAAAAGTAATATTCACGTTTCCATGATTACTTTATTTTTTGTCATACTTGGAAGGCCAATTATGTCTATGTCACTCCCTCCTCAACATGTTAGTGCAAAGTTACTTCACCTCTGTGTAGTACTCTGTTGGGAGTGAATTTGATTTTTTAAAATAAAATTGTTAACAAATTGTCTGAACATGCTTTAAAGGAAAGAATCTTTCCAAAGAAACTGAGAGGAAAAATGGAAAAGCTAATCTCCTGTCGGCTGCCCCTTTTCCTCCTCCTTCCTTTTTCTGCTTATTTCCATGCCCTCTTCATTTACTTGAGAATCCCCACTGAGAGCTTCCTTTCTACCCCAGAGAGAATTGGAATGGTAAGTAAGGCTTACTTACTGATGTTAACCACCTCCCACCTTGATGTGTGAACATTTTCCATTGTCTCCAAGTTTTGCATAGTTAATGTTTGTATAATTTATACAGCATATATGTAAATGTTACCACATGCAGAAATCTGCCCTTTATAGCCAGCTGGGCCCAGTTCAAGTGCATGTGAAAGTAATCAAAGCCCCCTGTCTCACAAGTACCTTCTAATGGATTCATGGTCTTGTTTATTTTTGTTAGTCTGAAGCAACTTGATAGTAATGAAACTATTTGTGGAATTGAACTGTCATCTGCCTTCCAAAGTGTGTTGATAATAGTTGGTTTTGAATGGTTATAATTGGCTCTTGGCACTTGGACAGGGTTCACCTCATCAGTGCAGCTAAGTCATTTGTCTATGAGGAAGTGGGCATTTTTCCATCTATAAACTACAAAGAGACTCAAATATGCTCTTTCCATCTGAAGATGGTACCTCTCACAATGATGATTATTGCAATATATGATGAGAGACTCACATGCAAGATAAGCTATCTTCTACATTGTGTTCACATGGTGAATGACTTCGGGTTTTCAGTAAAGTTTAATGCTTGAGGATCCAATATCTCCTTGAGACATTTCACTTTTAACTTAATTTCTCGGACCAGTCAAAAAAAGGTTGCTTTTGGTTGTTGTAATTGGGGTTTGTTTATTCCTGCCCTTATTTCATTAGCAATCCATAGCAGTTTTGGTTAAAGCTGTGTTTCAAAGCATTTTTATTAGTTTAAGTTGTACAAAATACAGTTAAGGGCTATTTCTAATGGCAAATTCTAGCTAGTGACTAATCTACTACTGGCAAAGTACAGGTGAAGTATGTTATTTGATTTGTTTATATCCAGGCTAGCATCCCAGTGATACTGTAGTTTCAGAACAGCTCCCTAATACTTAGTGACTAAAACTCATAGACAATAGGGATGAGGTCAGGATAGCAATTCCTAGTTTGAAAAAAACATGTGACTCAATAGGGGTATAGAAATCTATCTTACCCTGAAGGAAAATAGGAGAGCAATAGGATATGGGAAGGAGGGAAGGGTAAAAAAAAAAAGAAGGTATATTAGAGAAGGCAGTAGTAAGTAGAAAAACACTTTTGAAGAGGAACAGGGTAAAAGAAGAAAGAATAAATGAGGTGAAATACAATTGGCAATAGTAATTGTAAAAAAAAATTTAATTAAGTTTATAAGGCTTCATTTCTCAAAGATAGAGGGAACTGAGTCAAATTTACAAAAAATAAGAATCATTCCTGTTGATAAATGATCAAAAGATATGATCTGTGCCAAAAGGGCTATAAATTCATGCATATCCTTTGACCTAACAAGACTATTACTAGGCATGAATACCAAAGGAGATTTGAAAAAAAAATAAAAAGAAAAATGGCGTATATGTACAAAAAATATTCACAGCAGCCTCTTAGGACAAAAAAATGGAAACTGAGGGGATGCCCATTAGTTGGGGAATGTCTCAATAAACTATGGTATGTGTTTGTGATGGAATATTATTTTTCTATGGGAAATGATGAGCAGGATGCTCTCAGAAAAAAAAAACACACCTGGAAAGTCCTCCATGAAAAAAGTGAAATGTACTATATACAAAGTAATAGCAATGTTCTGGGATGACAAGTTGCAAATGATTTTGCTATTCTCAATAGTATAATCATTCATAGCCACTCTGAAGGAACTAATTGTGTGTGAAATAGATTGAATCATTCTTTCTTCCTCTATCTGTCTTTCTTTTTTAACTTAATTTTTCTTGAGGCTTTTTTCTTTTCATTAGAGTAGGAAATCTATGTTTTGTTTCACAACTTGACTTTTATGGAAATGTTTTACATAGCTTCACATGGTTTCTTAACTGTGGGTAAGGATAAAGGAAAGAACCTAGAACTCAAAAATTTTAAAAACGAATGTAAAAAAATTAATGTAACTGGGGAAAATATTAAATAAATACAATTAAATTAATAAAAAGAAATAAACATGTGACAATTTCTTAATGGTCATCCCTTTACCAAGGCATAGGTTTATTTAGGAGAAGAAGTTACAGACAAAATGAAGAGGTAAAATAGGCACCAGGAGTGAATAATATGAAATAGAGTTGGGGAAGCAATAGGATTACCAAGGAAAGAAATATGGAAGAATCCATTAAAGGAATATTCCATGAGGCCTGACTATGCCATTGATTGTCAGGTTAAATCCACAGAGGACTTTGGCAGACTCACCAGAGTTAGCTGTCATAAGGAAAAAGACACTTAAAGGGAAGGCACTATAAGGAAGGAGAGAGAGTATCTCATAGTGGGCTTAGTCCCTAAAAAGGACTTAGCAAAAATTTTCATCGTGAAGATCTTTTATAGATGAAATACAACCTTGTTTTGTTTTGTTTTTTTGCTGAGGCAACTGGGGTTAAGTGAGACTTGCCCAGAGTCACACAGCTAGGAAGTATCTGAGATAAGATTTGAACTCAGATCCTTTTGACTTCAGGGCTGGTACTCTATCCACTACACCACCTAGCTGCCCCAACTTTGGGGGTTCTTAAGGAAAGATCAGGGAAGAATTTGGTAGCTCAAAAGGAGGATTCAAGGAGGAATCAGATGGAATACCTAGAAGATCAGGTCTAAAAAATATGCTAATCAGTATCTCAAAGACTGCTTAAAAATGCCCAAAGGGGGCACCTAGGTGGCCCAGTGGATAGAAGACCAGCCCTGAAGTCAGGAGGACCTGAGTTCAAATGTGATCTCAGGCACTTAACACTTCCTAGTTGTATGACCCTGGGCAAGTCACTTAACCTCAATTGCCTCAGCAAAAAAATAAAATAAAAATGCCCAGAGATTGGGGGCGGGATGGTGGGGTGGTGGTAGGAGATAAACAATAAAGGCTGATAAATCATTCTATACAAATAGTATAATCTGGGACTTGATTGTGCCTGATAATAGCCAAATGGGCTTCTTCTTGAAAAGGGAAGGGAGTCTACACCATTAATATTAGTAAACTCATGGTCTCCCCAATTAACAAACCTATTCTTAAAATATAAATGTACAATTTTGTGCATTCATGTACTTGTGAGGCTCTAAAAAGATTTCACTACCATGCTGAAGAGTAGTGGATATTACTTTTCTCTTAAATGGTTCTTGTTCATTAAAATAATTAGGGGTTGGTAAAAAAAAAAAAAAAAAAACAACCCACAATTACCCAGTAGAAAGGGAACATCCCATGAGGTTGAGGTATGCCCTTAGCTGGTAGGCTAAATTCTCAAAGGGAATTAGCACCCTAAACAAGTTAGTTGGCTATAAGAAGGAGAAATGGGGTTGGGAAGCATAGTAAGAGTTAAAAGAGATACCATGTGACATGGGGGAGAGATAAGGAGAAAGACTGTATGAGAGTGTCATAGCAGACTGGCTCAGAATGGGTCAGCAGTGATGACATGGAACATAAGCAGATTATAGGGAAAATTTAGTCTGAGACCTATCATAACCTGGATTTTTGACTGGATCACCTCTACCCAAAGGGTAGGACCAATCAGCTAAACTGATATCTATCACACCCTTCTTCCTGTCTGCCCTAGGAAACAATTTTATCAAAGTTCCACTTTCTCTCTGTCAATCATACCCACCATTCAAAATCTCATCAGTAGTGGTTGGGTTAAGTCCTTGTCATGGATATAGAAAGGTTTCCAATTGACAGAAAAATATAGAACACTTTATATATACTAATATTTTTCTATAAATATAACTTTTAATTAAAGTAATAAACTATGTTTACTGATCATACAGATAGAACTAAATTTTTTTCTTCTTCTCATTTTACCGGTCCATCCATTTGACACTGCCCAATAAAGAATAATTACCACTTTACAGACAGAGAAGTCAACAGTAACACATGGGTAATCAGGATAGAGGACATGTGGTCAGGTTTTTACTGCATAGTGATATATAATCAGCAAAGCTTGATAACCTTAAATATTTTACATGCACAGTGACATGTGATTTAAAATAGAGACATAAACACTTAATATATTGATTGCTACTCTCTCAATAGCTTCTAACTTTAAAGTCATTGCTTCATCTCAATATGATTCTGTTGTAACTTTAACGTTAAATAAAATTGTCCATGGTGTATCCATAACCTTGAGATCTTGAGCCAGTTCCACTGCTAATCAACATGCCTATGTCCTCTTTTTTGCATTAGATTTCAGGTAGGACACTTTTTAATCACCTGAAGTTCTACTAAGGGCTGCTAAGTGGCACCATAGTGCAACTAGTGCTGGGCCTGTGTTGTGCCTCACTTCCCCTGTCCCAGTTTCCCTTAATTGTTTGTTCTGCTTCAATTTCCCCGAATTGTTCTACCTCAGTCTCCCTGTTAGCAACCCTTCTTCCTGGCTATTAGGACTGAGAATGGCTATGGCCATTGGCATTCCAAAGAGTCATAAAAGTCCAGATGGCTTATATGTTTGGGCATATCTTTCTGGTCTCAGACTCAGTGTCTCCTAGCTCTTTATCAGAATTTATGATCCTTCCTCCATACCCCCAAACTCTCAGAACTAAATTTATGGTCCTTTCCTGGAACTTTTATCCCCCCAGTATTCTATCTCCCCCTTTACCTTTGTTTCCCCAAGCACAGGAGCCCTATAAGAGTCCCTGGAGACCTTCACTCCCTGCTAGATGCTTTGAGACAATAGTCCCATTCAGTCCCATGGTCATGGATTCCAAACTCTCCACTATTATCAATAAATATTAAAAATCTATAATCTCTATCCTGCCTCAGTTTCTCTGGCATTACACCTGGAGTCAGGAAGACTTTTTATCTTCTTGATTTCACATCTGGCCTCAGAGTCTTCCAAGCAGTGTGACTCTGGACAAGTCATTTAGTCTTGTTTACCTCAGTTTTTCTCATCTGTAAAATGAGCAGGTAAAGGAATTGGCAAATCATTCCTATATCTCTGCCAAGGAAATTGCACTCAGGGTAATGAAGAATCAAACCTTAATGAAAAAAAATGAACAACAGGTTACTCTGCTAATTTAATTTTGACTAGCTAGGTACTGAAAAACAGGCTCTATAGTTTTGCTAATTTAATTCTGACTATCTAGATATGTAACTAACCTAAGCCTTTCTGTGTGTGTGTATGGTTTTGTATTTTGGAAGAAATGGCTTTCTATTGGTTTAGAAAACTGAAAAGAGTTATTCCCCTCCCCCCCAATCCACTTGACTATACATTTCAGCAGAAAGAATCCTCCAAATGGTTCTTTTACAATTAAAAAGTAGTTCCATAATCTTTTTAATTCCATAACCTTTTTTAAAAGTAAGTTTCCCTTCAGCCTTCCTGATATTTACCCTATATTTGCATACAATTGGTCTCCTTAGTAACAGCTCCACCAGGCTTCCTTTTCTGCTGCTCAGGTTGGCCTCTTTTCACAGACTATTTGCTCTTAAAGGCAACATATACCACCCCCACTCCTAACACATTTTTACAGAACAAGGTCTTGAAACAATTACTTGACGATGATTTGTTAAAGTGTTCTATTATTCCTACACAGAAACTTTTCTTTTTCTCCCACCTTTCTGAAGCCTGGAGCTCTCTTTGATAGGCTTTCAGTACCATGGCTAGCGCATATTTACACTTGTATTCCTCCTGTGAGCCAGCTAATTCATTTCAAAGCTAATTTATCAGCTATATCAGACTCAAAGTATTAAATCCTGCTTTCTCTGTTGAAGCAGATTGAGGGAGTTGTTCAATATCAAAGACACTGGGGAAACTTCTCTGATGTCCCAACTTTTAAGATGGTGGCAGTGAAAGAGTGATATGAGGACTTGTAGATAAGCAGAAAACATGCTAGCCCCTGCTCCTAGAATTGACATTTTAACATTTAGAACAAAAGCCAAACATCTGATCATGAGTGAATAGTGTTGATAACAGTGCAGTTGATTGACTTATTATTAGTTTAATGGATGCTGAGGAAAGTAGAGTCTATATATGTTGCTTCCATGCCCATTTCCTGATTTTAGAATAAATTTTAGAATAAATAAAAGACAACTGCATATAATTAAGAATTCTCTCTCAGAGCTAGGCTTATTATGTCTCATTTTCCTGAAATTTTCTTCTTTCCCCACGCTCACACTATACCCTACAGGGATTAGAGAGTCTCTTTTCTCTACCTTTACCTAGAGCCCTCATCAACTATGTTATCCCCAATTGAAAGGTAGCCAGTGATTTGTAGCCCTCCCCATTTAAACAATTAGCATCAGATTAGCCAATATAAAGGGATACTTACTTCAAGTTCCCTAGCTTCGTAATACCCTTATATTTAACTATTATTTTTATTAATTTTGCATACATTTTGAATTGCCTGATATAATGTTAGCTCCTTTAGAATAAAGATTGCTAAATTTGTTGTTGTTTTTGTACCTTAGGTGCCTAGCTCATAGTAGTACTTAATAATACTATTTAGGTGCTTAATTGTAGGTACTTAATGATTTTTTCTGGTTGATTAGTTGGCTGATTTATTGAGAGAAAGTTGACCACTAGTTGATAAAAAATTTGGAATGTCACAGAAACTCCTAACATCTAAGTGCCTGAACCAGTGAAATCAAGGATGCCGAGATAATTTTTTATTAAAGCTTTTTATTTGCAAAACATATGCATAGGTAATTTTTCAACATTGACCCTTGCAAAGCTTTCTGTTACAAATTTTTCCCTCCTACCCCCTCTCCTCTAGATGGAAGGAAGTCTAATACATGTTAATTATGTTAAAATATTTGACAGATTGAATATGTGTATACATATATATGTATATATATACAGTTATCTTGCTGTACAAGAAAAACTGGATCTATAAGAAAAAAAATCTGAGAAGGAAAATATAATGCAAGCAAACATCAATAGAAAGTGTGAAAATGCTGTTGTGATCCAGACTCAGATACCACAGGCCTCTCCCTGGGTGTATATGGCTTTCTTCATCACTGAACAACTGGAACTGGTTTGAAATATCTCATTGTTGAAGAGAACCATGCCCTTCAGAATTGATCATCATATAGTCTTATTGTTGCCGTGTACAATTGTTTACAATTTTTTTACAATTGCCATGTAATATTGTTGCCGTGATCTTCTAGTTCTGCTGATTTCACTCAGCATCAATTCATGCAAGTCTCTCCAGGCCTCTCTGAAATCAAAGGATGCTGAAATATTGAAGCAAATCTGTTTATAGCAGACAAAGAACAGGGAACCATTTTTCCACCCGTAGCAACATAGGTGATTTCAGATCCTATGTAAACAATGAGGCAGCAATTTCCTGAAAGTCTCAAGTTTCCATAAGTTGGTTAGTTACCTGTCTACAAGTACACTAGGACCTTAGAATAGAGGGGGAGAAGGCTATATTATTTGGGGCTAGTCCATTCAAGCTTCCAAGGAACATCACAAGAAATACACATGTAAACCTCTCTGAAGTAAAAAAGCCTTGCATAGTGATATCTGCATATACCTATACTTGCTAAATTATCTGTAACATGGTATCCTGCCAAGTAATTTTGAGACTTCTTAAAAATCTGCATCAGGACCTCCTCCTTGCAAGGCAAAATAGCTCTCAACTGGTAGAAATTGTTCATGTACTTGAGCAATAGCCTTGCTTCCTGCCTATAATCATAGAACCATTAGCAGATACTCCACTTAGGAGAAAAGCCAACATCTCTGAGAAGGCTTTCAGGGAGATGGAAGAGAGTAATTTACTTAATGAACAGGACCAGGCAAAGAACAAATCCCAATAAAATCCCTATTCATTGGTATGAGTATTACATCCACAGACATAGATTGCAATCCCCCTTACACCTCAGCAGATGGTGTTTGTGAGTTTTTGTGATCTCCAAAATATGATCTTCTCAGCCTTATTTTAAAGGCTCTCCATAATCTGGCTTTAAAACATCTATTCAGTTTTCTTGGGGGTTTTTTTGTTGGGGGGGTTTACTTCTCAAATCCTGCATTCAGAATCAGAGGAAGTGAGTTTAAATCTTATCTCTGCTTGTTATTTACTGTCCATGTGATTTTGGGCAAGTCACTTAATGTATAATTTCCAATCTTCCTCCTATCTCTAAATCTGTGATCCTGAATATGATTTCCCCTGTCATGAAAACATAATATTCATATGTCTGCAATGCATTCCAACAAGAATCTTCCTTCAAAACTCAGGTCAAGTTCTATTTCCCTGGTGAAGTCATTCCTTCCTCACCTCATATTTACTTATCTATACACTTGTCTTGTTCAATCATTTCAATTAGTTATTCAATCAAGATTCTTCATGACTCCATTTAGGGTTTTCTTGGCAGAGATGCTAGAATAGCTTGCCATTTCCTTCTGCAGCTCATTTTGCAGATGAGGAAACTGAGACAAACAAGGTTAAATGACTTGCCCAGGTCATGAAGCTAGTAAGTTTCTGAGGGTATATTTGAGCTCATGAAGATGAGTCTTCCTGACTCCAGGCCTGGCGGTCCCTGCACTAAAAGCATCCCTTAGCTGCCCCTTACATTCGCCTGTGCACTTGGTGTTGTAGACCTGGAGTCAGGAAGACCTGAGTTTTAAGTCTGATCTCAAATACTTACTAGTTATATGACCTTAAATAGAGGTAATTATAGCATCTACCTTCCATGGTGATTGTGAAGATCAAATGAGATAATATGTGTAAAGAGAGATTTAAGAGGAAAGATAGTGAGTTCTATTTTAGATGTGTTTAGTTTTAGATGTCTCCAGGTTTAAGACATGTAATTTGAAACACCTAATAGACAGGATTTAGGTTCAGGTGAGAGAGAGAGCAGAGCCAAATATATAGTTTTGAGGATCATCTCTGTTAAAGAGTTTTGTAGAGAGTAATGTTTATTTTTTTCAGAATACAAGCATGAGGTACAGTTCAGTTCCTCTCTCATTAATCTTTAACCGATCTCAATCCTTGCTTAGTTTCATATTAATCTTATTCTTAGACTTGTTTAGAATGCTTCTTTCTCATTACCCTACATCCTCCTAATCAGTTCAGTTTAGGGTCAAAATTCCTTCAAATTTCCCATAACTCTTGCTTCTGTGTGCAACAGTTTAAGAACTGAAGATCTCATGTGTGTCTCCCTTCACAGCTGCCACTGAAATGAGCTCCCAGTTTCTAGCTCCCTCAGATTTCCTTTTTCATTTCTTCCATACAACGGAAAGAAGAAAGATTACAGCTGCTTAGGGCATCCAAACACTTTTACATGAAACCACTAATGATCAGTTCTCTCAAATCCCAGGTTTTTCTCCACCTGACTGCTTCTAATCTTTTACCAGTTTTTTTTTTCCTTTTGAGAATATTTTCTTCAAGCTTCCCCTCTTCCTTTTGATCAATATCTTATTTTGCAAACAATGAATTCCCTTATTAACTCCCTAACAACTTACAACTTTTACAAACTGTCTTCATAGAAATTGCTTACTGAAAGAGCTGCTCTCTTTACCATGGAGCTTTATTTTTTGAAGAATGTTTTTAAAGGAAATTTAAGGCTTTTAAAATGAGATTTTTAATGATTCCATGACAACAGGATTGGAGCAATTATTGGGATAATACAGGTAAAAAAATAAACCAGTGGGGGCCTGGTTTTGAATAAGCTACCTTCTCTAAATCTTTTACTCTCATCCTTGACAAAGAAGATTTATCTGTGAGGCTCGGGAGGTTGCCACAAATACATGGTCCTGGGAAACTAGCATTGGGGAATGGCAATTAAATTCAATTCAGAATACAAAACATACATTTATTAAATGCTTACTATGTATAAGAAATCCCACTGACATCCTTCTTTGATGCCTCATCGTTGGGTGAAGGTCACTATGTTTTTACATGATTATGCTTAAAAATCATAAGCTCTGAAATAACCTACTAAGCTGGGAAATATTTGAGTAGGGGACAGACTGCATGCTTAGATGGTCTGAGATAACCAATCTAATTAAGTTTGGAGAGACTTATCTTCAGACTAATTACCAAATTATGAGTTTTTCAACTACAAGTCTTTTCTTTTTTAGATTTTTTACTTCCAAAATATATGCATAGGTAGTTTTCAACACTCACCCTTGCAAAACCTTGTGTTCCAAATTTTTTCTCCCACCCTTCTCCCCATCCCCTTCCTTAGCAATTCAATATAGGTTAAACATGTGCAATTCTTCTATACATATTTCCACAATTATCATACTGTGCAAGAGAAATCAAATCAAAAAAGGGAAAAAAATGAGAAAGAAAACAAAAAGCAACCAACAACAACCAAAAAAGATGAAAATACTATGTTGTAATCCACATTCAGTCCTCTCTCTGGGTACAGATGGCTCTCTCCATCACAGTCTATTGGAATTGACTTGAATCATTTCATTGTTGAAAAGAGTCATGTCTATCAGAGTTGATCATGGTACAATCTTGTTAGTTGATCATGGTACAATCTTGTTACTGTGTACAATGTTCTCTTGGTTCTACTCACTTCACTTAGTATCAGTTCATGTATGATAATTCTGCTGATCATTTCTTATAGAACAATAACATTCCAAAACATTCATATACCATAACTTATTTAGTCATTTCCCCAACCGATGGATATCCACTCAGTTTCCAGTTTCTTGTCACTATAGAAAGGGCTGCTATAAACATTTTTGCACATGCGGGTCCTTTTCCCTTTTTTATGATTTCTTTAGGATACAGGTCCAGTAGAGACACTGCAGGATCAAAGGGGATGTGCAATTTGATAGCCTTATGGGCATAGTTCCAAATTGCTCTCCAGAATAATCAACTACAAGTCTTTAAGACTATGTGTGAAGTCTGGGAGAATTTTTGGCATAAGAGGGAGAAAGCTGGCCTTAGTCTCAAGTTAGTCTTAGGTTCAAATCTTTCCTAAAACACTAGTTGGCTGTGTGGCCCTAGCTAGTCACTTAAAGTCTTTTGATCTCAGTTTCTTCATCTATACCAACAATTCTCAATTTAAATAATTGAACCATTCCACAGCTCTCTATATAGTTTTTTTTT
>JAJPUD010004610.1:175941-190089 GCA_023553655.1 Myrmecobius fasciatus | reverse complement strand
ATGATGATCAATTCTGATGGACATGGCTCTCTGCAACAAAGAATTGTTTCAAACCAGTTCCAATTGTTCACTGAAGAAAACGATATACACCCAGAGAGAGGGATATGAAATATGGACCACAACGTAACATTTTCATGATCTCTATTGACATTTGCTTGCATTGTGTTGCCTTTCTCTGATTCTTTTTTTTCTTGTAGATAGGATTTTTCTTGCATAACTTCTCAAGCATTTCAACATTATTAACATGTAGTGTACTTCCTGCCATCTAGGGGAGGGGAAGGGACTGGGGGTAAAATTTGTAATGGAAAGCTTTGTAAAGATCAACGTTGGGAAACTACCCATATACATGTTATACAAATAAAAAGCTTTAATAAAAAAAATAAAAAAATAAAAAAGAATGCCCAAGTCATCTTCTTGCACTCCTGTAGTCTCTAGTCTAATAGGGAAGATCATCTCCTACATTTATTACATATTTAATAATTTATTATAATTTAATTTATTAAGTAAAATAATTTAATATTTAATAATTTGTCTATTAATTTGCACTTGGAATGCAAAGCTTGTCACAAGGGGAAATACAAAGTTGGACAAGATAATCCAGGTCCCCAGAAGGTGACTTGATAGGAAAATGGGACACATATACAAATAACTATAATATAAAGATCAAGGAGAAAGTATAAATACAAAGCACTGTTAGTTTAGAGGAAAGTGATAATTTCTTACTTGATGGCAAAAGTAAAGATATTATGGAGATGTTATTTGAACTGAATCTTGAAATATGAGCAGGATTTAGGCAATATAATTATGGTACCTCTTTTAAAAGACAGCATCATTTTGCATGTATTTGGGGGATTAAGTCTGTATGGAAACTTCCTGTACTAGTGTAGACCAGAGCACAATTAGATTAGATTCCCTGCTTTCAATTATATAAAATGCATGTGTTAGAGATGATCCTTGAACCCTATCTGGGTTGCAAATTATAAATTTCAAATATTTTTCATAAATCATTTTTTTCAATTAACAAAATCTACTTTGTTTTTCTTCCGCCTCATTCCCCAATTGAAAAAGAAAAGAAAGAAAAAGTAAAATCATTGTTACAAATATGCAAAATCAGGCAAAACAAATTTCCACATTGACCACATCCAAAACATATTTCATTCTTCACTCTGAATCTTTTGCCTCTTTATCAGAATGTAAGCAACAAATTTCATCATTAGTCCTTTGAAGTCATGGTTGGTTATGACAATAATCTGATTTGCTAATTCTTTCTGTTATTTGTCTTCACTATATTATTGTCATTGAGTAAATTGTTCTGGTTCTATTCAGTTTGTATCAGTTAACATTAAATTTCCCCAGGTTTCTCTGAAACCATCCTTTCCGTACTGTTCTTCCTGCCACTCCAAAAACATCAATTATCTTTTTTTTTTTCATTATTTGACTTCTCTAAGCCTACTCTGGTGTCCTAAATTGACCTCTCCATTCTCCTTACCTGCTGCTCCCATTTCCTTAGAACATTATTAGTTTTTTTAAACCTTATTAATGTGATAATTTAAGTTACATTGATGTATTTGCAGGTGCTAATATTTTATTTGTTCTCTTTGTCAGGCAACCTTGGCTTTCAGTGATAATGACTCAGTACAAGAGAGTGATTCAGATAAGATTAATAGAGATATTGGATAATCTAATGCAAGTTAGTACAGGAAAGATTTTTTTTAATGTGTCACCTTATATCACCATTGAGTCAAATATAGTTTCTGAAAGTGAAAATCAGAATTCCTTTGGTCACAATCACTTATTTGTCTGTCTTAGTTTTCTCATGTATGAGATGAGGTTGTAGAACTAGATTATCTGCCAAATAGCTTCTACTTCTAGTTTTGGTTTTTTGTTTTTGTTTTTTTTTTTTTTTGAGAAGATACTTTCAGGAGCTTCATATATGGAGTAGAACATTTATTGAAATCAGCATGACATAGCATAAAAGAATAGTGGTCTTGTAATAAGAAGACTTGGGTTTAAGATCTAGATCTTTACTAGTTCTAGGACTTAGTCATCACCAAAGTTAACTCATATGTAATTAATCCTATTTATCTATGTCATAAGTCTGTTGTAAGGACCTAAGTATATAATTTATTCTAAAAGCTTTATACTCCTAGAGAAATGTATAAATATGAAATATCATTATCATTATTATTATTATTATTAGTGTTGAGCCAAATCTTTTTTCTAATTTTGAAAAATTCATACAAAGCTTTTTTCCCCTAATTTATAGGGGGATGGAGGAGGTTAAAAAGAGTACAGAGATCTATGAAGAGAGCATGTTATTATAAAGAACTAAGGAAGTGGGTGAGCATTTTAGAATCCTTTGTAAAGGTTTTAAGAACATCTAAAAACAATTGAAATGATGAATTACAATTTGTTATGGTTTATGTCAAAGCAAAATATATGCTGTGTAAAATAACTGTTTTTATTACTTTATTTATAGCTGATTGCTGTGTTTGATGAACAAGAATCAATTTCTAAGGTTGAGAGCCCCAATGGAAATCAAACAGAGAGCCATAGCCCAGACCCTTTTGATGCAGAAGTGGCTACCCAGCTGGCTGCCTTTAAACCCATTGGTGGAGAAATTGAAGTAACTACTTCTGCTCTGAAATTAGGTATGTATGTATACACAGATGTACTGCCTACAATATCTGAAATGACTCCTTGTTTTAGAAGAGAAATTTCTATTAGGCAGTGTTTCAGGTTTGTGTCTTTCTTTATAGCCATTTAACTTGTTTCCTTTTTTTTAAAGTATTTTATTTATTTGTTTATTCAGATAGATTCAAAGATACTTTTCAACATTCAACCTTTCCAAACTCTTGTCTTCCAAATTTTTCTTCTCTCTAAACCCCAATCTCCAAGACAGCAAGCAATCCAATATAGGTTAAATATGCAATTCTTCTAAACATATTTCCATATTTGTTATGCTGCACAAGAAAAAACAGATCAAAAGAGAGAAAAATGCAAGAAAGAAAAAAAACAAGCAAGCAAACAACAACAAAAAGGTGAAAATACCATGCTTTGATCCACATTCAGTTTCCATAGTTAAGTTTATTGGAATTGCCTTGAATCACTTCATTGTTGCAAAGAGCCAAGTCCATAACAATTGGTTGTCACATAATCTTGTTCTTACTGTGTACAGTGTTCTCTTGGTTCTGCTCCCTTCACTTAGCATTTAAGTTGTTTCCTTTAAAAAATAATTTATTCTCCATTTATTTCTGTATAAAATGAAAATTTTCATGTTTGTTTCTGATAATATTTAAGAGACAGTAGAACTCGTAGGTCCTTTTCTTATGGTTTATTGAAATGGTCTTCTAGCTTCAAATCTTTACCTTTTACCATCCATCTTTTATATAGTTGCTGATATGATTTTCCTAATGCACAGATAAGTCTTACCATGCCATTTTCCTACTCAGTATACTCAAATGGCTCTTTATTTTTTCTAAGATCAAATATAAATTCATATGACGTTTAAAGCACCTCACAAATTTCACAAAGCATTCCATCTAAACATGTATATACATACACATGCATATATGTGTATATATACACACACTCACACATGTACAAATATTCAATGAATAATAGAAATCTATCTTATCCAACAGGGAAGTTGAAAGGGAAAACAAGAAGAGTGATAGAGAAAAAAGGAAGAAAGTGGTGAGAAGCAAAACAGACTTTAGAAGGACAGAATAAATAAAAGAAAATAGGATAGAGGGAAATAATCATAACTGTGAATGTAAATAGGATGAATTCACCCAGAAAAGGAAAGTGGAAAACAGAATGGATTAGAAACCAGAATCATACAATGTTGTTTACAAGAAACACACAAAACAAAGAGACAAAACAGTGAGTTAAAATAAGGGACCAGAGCAGAGTCTACTATTTTTTGCCTAAAATAAGAAAAGCTGAGATATCAGTTATGTTCTCAGACAAAGCAAAAGTGAAAATAGCCCTATATAAGTGGGGAAACTATTTACTAAGATGCATCATAGATGATGAAATATTATCAATACTAAATATATATGCACCAAATGGCAGAGCATCCAAATTCTTAAAGAAAAAAATTAAATGAATTAAAGGAGGAAATTATAGTTAAACTATACTAATAGGGAACTTCAGCTTTCTTACCTCAGAGATTGATAAATCTAGCCACAATATAAATGAGGAGGAAAAAAAGTTAAAGAGTTGAATAGGTTCTTGGAAAAGTAAGATATTATTAGACCTCTGGAGAAAACAGAATAAGAATAGAAAGGAATATAGAGTATATTCCTTTCCTTTCCTTATATATATTTCATTTCCTTTTCTTATATATATTTCCTTTCCTTATATTTCTTTTTCTCAATTCACAATGCACACTCACAAAAAATGGTCATATGATAGGGCATAAAACCTGACAACTAAATGCAGAAATATAAAATGCAATGTTTTTAAACTATAATGCAATAAAATTATACTTAATTAAAGGGCTATAGGAGCATAGATTAAAAGTTAATAAGAAACTAAATAATCCAGTCCTAAAGAATGAGTAGTTCAGAAAAATCATAGAAACAATCAATAATTTCATTAAAGAGAATGACAGTACTGAGACAGCATTCTGAAATTTATAGGGTACAGCCAAAGTGGTATATGGAGAAACTTTATATCTATAAATGTGTGCTTTAATAAAAGAGAGAATGTAGATCAATGAATTTAGCATGTAGCTTAAAAAAATACTAAGAAAAGAACAAATTTCCAATTAAATACAAAAACAAATTCTAAAAAAGGAGAAATTAATATTTTTTTAAAAAATAAATTAAACTAATAAGTAAAAATAGCTGGGTTTTTTTTTTTGAAAAATGGATAAATCATTGGTTAAGTTGATTTTTAAAATTACTGGCATCAAAAATAACAGGATGAATGCACTACTGATGAATATGAAATTATAGCAATTAATAGGAGATATTTTCCCCAATTATATGCCAGTAAGACTGACAATTTAAATGAAATGAATGAATATTTTCAAAAATATAAACTCTGTAGATTTAAGCAGCTAGTGGTATGTTAGATAGAGTACCTGGCCTGAATTCAGGAAGGCTTAAGTTCAGATCTAGCCTCAGAAATTTAATGTATGACTTTGGACAAGTCACTTAACCTTGTTTCCCTCAGGTGTCTCTTCTCTAAAATTTACTGGAGAAATAAATGGCAAACCATTCCAGTATCTTTGCAATAAAACCTCAAAATCAGTCACAGAGTCAGAAATAATTGAAAAATGACTAAACAAAGAATAACAAAACTGCTCAGATAACAGAAAAAGAAATAGGACCCTTAATTAACCATATCTTAGAAAAAGAAATTAAATGATCACTGAGTTCCCTAAGAAAAAAATCCCCAGGATCAAATAGATTTACAAGTGAATTTTGCCAAACATTTAAGGAACAATTAATCTCAGTAAGATATAATTTGAAAAAAAATATATAGTTAAGAAGGACTCCTACCTATTGTCTTTTATGATGTAAATATGGTTTAAATACTTAACCAGAGAGAAGCCAAGAAAGAAAACTATACTTAATAAGGATCAATGCAAATATTTTAAATGAGATATTAGCAAGGGGATTAAAGCAATGTATCACACAGATATTACTCTAGAACTAGGTCAGATTTAGACAAAGAATACAGGTCTGGTTCAAAATTAAGAAAGCTATAAGCCTAATTGACCATATCAATAGAAAAAAATGACAAAAATATGCAGAAAAAGTCTTTTGACAAAATACAATACCCATTCCTTTTGTTGTTTTTGCTAGGAAACAGGAATTAAAGGAGCTTGTCCTAAAATTATAAGTAGAAACTATCTACTAGAGCAAACATCTGTAATCAGGTTAACCCTGAAGTTTTCCCACTAAGATTAGGGGTGAAGCAAGGATATACATTATCAATATTGTACTAAAAATACTAGCTGTAACAATAAAACCAAGGGGAAAAAAGAATTGAAGGAATTAGAATAAATGATGTGGAAATAAAACTCATTTTTTGTAGATGATAGTATGATATACTTAGAGAATTCTGGAGAATCAACTAAAAAACTAGTTTAGACAATTACAGTAAATTTTTTACAGTAAAATTCAGTGAATTTGTAGTATATCAAATAAACTCATATAGATCACCAGCATTCCTATATATCTTTAACAAATCCCAGTCGGAAGAAATAGAAAGAAAAATTCCATTTTAAATAACTCCAGTCAATATACTTGAGAATACTTGAGAATCTACCTACCAATTCAAACCTAAGAATTATATGAAGGGAATTACAAACAAAACGATTTTTTTACTTAAATAAAGACAGATCTAAATAATTGGAAAAATATTAATTATTCATGAGTAAGTCAAGTCAGGATAATAAAAATGTTAATTCTATATAAATTAATTTACTTAACCAGTGCCATTCCAATAAAACTATCAAAAGTTTATTTTGTAGACCTAGAAAAAAATAGTAACAGAATTAACTTGGAAAAGAAGATATCAAGAATATTAAGAGAATTATTAAAAATATTAATCAAGGAAAAAGGGAAGTTGGAGATTTCAAATTTTATTATAAATCAGTAATCATCAAAACTATCTGGGACTGACTATTAGATTTGATACAAAATACGCAGTACTTACCATTGAAAAACCCAAAGATCCAAGCTTTTAGGTTGAGAAATTAGCATTTGACAAAAATTGCTGGGAAAAATGGGAAGCAGTTTGACCAAAATTAATCATAGACCATGGAATGACTTCTGGAAATCTGTCATTGTATATATTCTACAAGGATGTGTTCTAATCCAACATGTTTGCATTGACTTATATGAATTAGCTGGAAATGGAAATGGCAAACAATTCCAGCTATCTTTGCTAAGAAAACCCCAAATGGGGTCATGAACAATCTCCTTAGTTGAAAGGATTGACCAACTACATGTGTCTCTGCTTGGATTATCACTGCTGGTAGAATAAAAACTCCCTGAGGGGAAGAACATTTTCATTTTTATTTGTTTATTTGTTTTCCATCCCTGGCATCTAGCATAGTTATTGACATTTGGTAGACATTTGATAAATACTCACCTGTTGATTGATTTTCAGTAGCACATTAAAGGCTAAAGTATTGACAGTTAAGAGTCTACCATGTTAATAAATCTGTCTTAAGACTGTCAAAAAATTCAAATAATTTGGATTTAGCTGTGGTTTGCTAAAAAATGTGGACAAGAATAAGGGCTACTTTCTACTGTTTATACTTCTCTCCTAAGGACAGATCTAGAATTTTGGAAAGTGTTTTGGATTGTGGCTTTGAAGATAATAAAGTACTGCTTTGTTTAAAAAGAAATACTGAGAAGCTATTTTATTTAGAATTACTTCTGGTTATGCTGAGATATTTTTTTTCTTCTAATGTATTTTTTATTTCTTAAAATCTGAAATCTACGTGGAATTAGCAGTATGGGAGAATGAACAGATAGATGCTCTGCAGATATTTCACTGAAACTTTATTTGTTCCTCATCAAAATATCAAAATAACATTTTCATTGGTATCATTTGAGATTTTGCTTTTATTTTCTTCCCATCTGTGATAATATTCAGCTCAATATATATGTGCACTGAGTGACCCATCAGTATTTCTTGACTCCTGACGCTTAAGAAACCTCCCCCTTTCATTTTCCTTTCCTATTTAGCACGTAGACAAAATGTTCTTAAAAAAAAAAAAATAGTATCCTTGGATGCCAAAGGGAAAACTGTGACATGTTTGTATTTGTTTATTTTTTTAAACTGTATTCATGGAACAAGCATTTCCATAAAAAGTAGAATAAGAAAAAAAATTATTGTACATGAAACTGCAAATCTATTATGTATAACTTGCTATTTATTTTAAATTTATAATAACTGTCTTTTCCCTCCTTTTCCCCTTTCCCTCCTTCCCCAACTCCTACCTCTCTCTAAAAGACATAGTACTAGTTCTGTTTATTGGAAATAAAACAAAAATCTTTTTTCCCCCAGCCCTTGTGGAAGGAATCCCTTGCTCCCTTAACTTAGGTAACATAGTATCACTTTCTAATTGTTAATGCTTTTGCCCCTTCAAATCCGCTCCAAAAAACAAAACCCAACCAAACAAAAACTTTGCTTTTTACTTTTCTGTATACATTTTGTCATTTCTGGGGAGAACTTAATCTCTGTCAGGTCTGGAACTTGATCATTTGTTCAGCTTTCTATTTGTAGTACTTAGCATAGTGCCTGGTGGCTTGAATTGAATTGAATGGAATCTTGTGTGGATGATACAGCATAGGGAAAAGGGTATTGGACTTGAAATCAGGATTGACACCTTAGAATACTCGTGACTTTTGCCTTATTTATGAGCTAATAAATATTATTCTGTAATACTCAAGTGCTACCCTCTTGCAGTATCCTGATATAGTCAACTTCCTGAAAAAAAAAAATCGTAGCTCTTCTTTTTGTCTAAAACAGGGACGAGACATGAAATAAAATCTATATTTTTACCTCCATTTTTTTTAAAAAAGCAAAACATGTTAAATGATATATCACAATGGGAACAACTGGAGGTGGTCAGAAAAGACATTGTGTAGGCTTCTGTTTATCTGCAGCACAGTTTTTGATGGCAGCCAGATCCCTGAATTTGCATAATGGCTATCTCTCTACCCATTATGCAAATGCTATGGGAGGAAAAAAAGGTAATAAGGGAAAAAGTGAAAATTGTTCCTGCTTGTAATATTCTTCTTGTTTCTGTCTCTCAGTCTCTCTCTCTGTCTGTCTCTCTCTATCTCTCTTTCTTTCTCTCTTTGTCTCTCTCTCTTTGTTTCTCTTTCTGTCTGTCTTTCTCTCTGCTTGTCTCTCTCCCTTTCCTTCCTTCCTTCTTTCTTTCCTTCCTTCACTTAGCAATGAAGCATTTAAATTTACAAGCATTATCGCTTAGAAATCTAAATATAAAATTATTCTCTTCTCAACCCTTCTATAAAATTTATCTTTGTCCTTTTAAACCTTACTTAACAATGCTTTCCCTTGTCTCTTATTTTGGACAAAAACATATATTGTCAAGTGATCAAAGAACTATACATAATGTATATATATATATATAACAAAAGTGGTGATTTTACTTTTTAAGATCTGTACTCCATTACTTATATAACCCCCTTTTGGATTTATTTCAATTTGTAGCCACTTGGTATTAAAGGTCATATTGAACAGCTAGATTATAAGGTAGATAGAGTGTTAGGCTGGGCTTGGGAAGGACTGAGTTAAAATCTTGCCTTGAACACTTTATTTACTTTCTGAGGCCTGGAAAATCACTTAACTTCTTTCAAACTTGGTTTGTTCTGTTTTTAAATGTGATTAATAATACCTCCTATTTTACTGACTTGTAGTGAAATTTAAATGAGTCATTAATATAAAGTATTTTGTAAACTATTATCTAATCTAATTCTCATTTTACAGATTAGGAAATCAAGGCCCAGAGGGATTAAGTGACTATTTTCACTGCACATAGTCATTGGGTTCTTTTGGTTTATTGTTATAAAGGCAAGATTCATGTGGTTCAAGTCCTTCTTTGATATATCAATTAGTTGCTGAATAAGGATCTCACTTTTACAGCACTGAATTCATATTTTGCCCTGACTAAAAACTATGCAATACACAGTACTTTCTATTGCCATTTCTGAGCTTGATAAGAGACACCCCTCCTTTTTTTTATTTTTTCATTTGTTCCATAGATTGCTGTGGCCAAATAATTAATGACCCATTGGTCAATCCAGTGAACTTCTTAGTATGTAGGTAGTTTTGGTCTTAGACAAGAGAGTCTGATGTCCTTGGAGTCTTTCCATCTTGGTATAACTTATAAGAGATAGTCTTTTACATGCAGAACTTTGGAGAGTCACTGAGGTCCCTCTATGCCATGGTAAGCCAGTTTGATAGGTCTATTACTATTTCTAATACCATCACCACCATTATCATGACTACTACTACTATTACTAGTACCACTATTAGTTCTAGCACTGCTGTCACTCCCATTCCACTACTTCCACTCCCACTACTAGTATTTTTACTACTATTATCATTACCACAACTACCACCACTACCACCATCAGCCCTGCCACAGCCATCACTACTATTACCAAAATAAGAAATGTATTATATCTTAAAATCATCATTTTAGAGCTGGGTGGAGATTGGTTTCATCATCTGCTCAAATGAAGCAAGAAAAGTCATCATTTTTTGAGATATAGGATTACTTTGTTTCAAGTTTTCCTAATGTGTACATTAAAAAGGATCAAGAAGCTGTAGCTTGTAGATCAATATATATAATACATATACACACACATATATATGCACATACATACACACATATATATATGTATATTAGTTTTAATGGTATTTTATTTTTTACATGTAAAGATACTTTTCAGCATTCATTTTTGTAAGACTGTGTTCCAAATTTTTCTCCCTCCTTTCCTTATAAACTTTTAACAGATTAAATATGTGCAATTCTTTCAAACGTGTTTCCTTATTTGTCACATTGTGCAAGAAAAAAGCAGACCAAAAGGGGAAAATTATAAGAAAGGAAAACAAACAAATGGTGAAAATACTATGCTTTGATCCATCCACATTCAGTCACTATAATTCTGTCTTTGGATGTGCATGGCATTTTCCATCCCAAGTGTGTTGGAATTTCCTTAAATTATTGCATTGTTGAAAAAAGAACACGTCTATCATAGTTGATCATCCCATAATGTCATTACTGTGTACAATGTTTTCTTGATTCTGCTTGCTTCACTCAGGATCAGTTCATGTAAATCTTTCCAGTCTTTTTTGATATCATCCCAGCAAATGTTATAAGAATAAAAAAGAAAAAAATTCTATAGTAGCAGGGTTTCTTAACACTTTTTTTGGATCTCAGATCTCTTTGACAGTTTGGTAAAGCCTATGAATGATTTTTCTTTTTTTTTTTCCTTTTTTTTTCTTTTTTTTCTTTTTTTTATTAAAGCTTTTTATTTGTATAACATATGTATGGGTAGTTCCCCAGCATTGATCTTTACAAAGCTTTCTATTACAAATTTTACCCCCAGTCCCCTCCCCTCCCCTAGATGGCAGGAAGTCCACTACATGTTAATAATGTTGAAATACTTGACAAGTTGTGCAAGAAAAATCCTGTCTACAAGAAAAAAAAAAAGAAAATCAGGGAAAGGAAACAAAATGCAAGCAAACCTCAATAGAGAGCATGAAAATGTTATGTTGTGGTCCATATTTCACATCCCTCTCTCTGGGTGTATATGGTCTTCTTCAGTGAACAATTGGAACTGGTTTGAGACAATTCTTTGTTGCAGAGAGCCATGTCCATCAGAATTGATCATCATGTAATACTCTTGTTGCTGTGTATGATGATCTCCTGGTTCTGCTCGTTTCACTCAGCATCAGTTCATGCAAGTCCCTCCTGGCCTCTCTGAAATCGTCCTGCTGGTCGTTTCTTACAGAGCTATAATATTCCATAACATTCATATACCATAATTTATTCAGCCACTCTCCAATTGATGGGCATCCCTTCAGTTTCCAGTTTCTAGCCACTACAAAAAGGGCTGCCACAAACATTCTTGCACAGGTGGGTCCCTTTTCCTCCTTTAAGATCTCTTTGGGATATAGGCCCAGTAGAAACACTGCTGGGTCAAAGGGTATGCACAGTTTGACAACTTTTTGAGCATAGCTCCAAATTGCTCTCCAGAATGGTTGGATCTGTTCACAGTTCCACCAACAATGTATTAGTGTCCCAGTTTTCCCACATCCCCTCCAACATTCATCGTTATCTTTTCCTGTCATTTTAGCCAATCTGACAGGTGTGTAGTGGTACCTCAGAGTTGTCTTAATTTGCATTTCTCTGATCAATAGTGATTTGGAGCAACTTTCTATGAATGATTTTTCAAAGTAATGTTTTAATGCATGAAATAAGATTACAGAAAAAGAAAAGAATCATATTGAAATTAAGTTTGTAGGGGTTTTTTGTTTTTGTTTTTGTTTTTGCAACTTTTCATGCCCCCCCCCCCGGTTAAGAACTTTTATCCTACAGAGAGCATGTCTACACAGAACAAAATCAAGTAACTATGGGTGACTATGCAGAAATGGAAACCAGGAAAGTTGTCAAACGTATTCTGGAAAATGTGGGCTAGAATTAAGAAATGCAAGTGGCCAAAGACTTAAAAATAACTCAGAAGCCTTGAGCCAATATATCATGAATACTTAATTCTACAAGGAGAATCACATGACAGTAAATATGGTCAGCATCTAGACATCATCATTTTATTTTGGAAAATGTACTGGAGTTGAGTTCAAGTGCCATTTCTCTATTATATGACCATGGACAATTCACTAACTTGTGTTTACTCATTTTCTCCACCTACCAAAAAAAATGAGGGAAATAAGGATTTATTAAATACTTGCTATATGCCAATCACCATGTTAAAATACTTTACAAATATTCACTTGATCTTTCCAATAATCCTAGGGTATAGATTCTGTCATCCCCATTTTATAGAAGAGGAAACTGAGACAGAATTTAAATGCCTTGCCCAGATCACAGAGTACTTAAGTGTCTGTGGATAGATTTGAATTTAAGTCTTTCTGACCAACTAGATACCTCAACTAACTAAATAATAAATAAGTAATAATAGTTAGCATTTACATAGTTCTTAAAAGTTTCCAGATTCATTTATACATATCCCATTTGATTCTCACAATGATCCTGGAAGATAGGCATTATTATTACCCTCATTTTACAGCTAACAATTTGAATCTCAGAAAGATTGTGACGTGCCCAAGCTCATATAGCTATTAAGTCTCTTATGATAGATTTGAATTTCTGGACATTTTGGAATCCTTAAAAAAATCCTAATAATATATGTCAGTTACTCTTGCTGATGCTATTCTTGTTACTACATCATTACCACCACCACCATGACAACTACTGACTGCAGTCACAAAAAAGCACATTGACAATATTTTAGTATTAATGTTTTAGAACTTAAACCAGCATTAGCAGTTACCTAGTTTAATCAAAATCCTCATTTTACAAGGGAAATGAAAACTGGAGAAGAAGCAGTTTGATCACTCAAGATTCCATGGATTACAAATAGCAAAGCCAGATTTAGAACACATATCTTCAAACTCCAAATTCTATCTGTCTTTCACACAATCATGTACTGCCTGTCATAACATACAAAAAACAAATTGCAAAGGACAAAATTAATACTAAATCAAAAGAAAGACTTTGAAAAGAATTTGCATTTAATTAAAAAAGTCCAATCTTACACTAAAAAAAAAAGACTACTAATGCTGCCAAAAATTTGAAAATAGATAAATTAAAAATCAATGACTGAATATCATTATTTCTCAGTAAGGTGAATTGATAAAGCTATCTCCACAACATGGAGTCCCAAAGTCCCCAAAAGTGGCTCAGCTATCAAATACTTGGTTACCTTACAAGCAGAAAAATATGAAAAACAAGGGTAATACCATTTTAGAATATAAAGTAGTTTGTAAAACATGGAGGATGATAGGGGAAGATTGAAAAAACAGAGCATTAAAAAGTAGTGGATGGGAAAATGAGTCTGTGGAAAATTTAATATGAGATTCAAATGAGCCATATCATCCAAGATCGTTTATAGGTGAAACTAGAAAAAGATGAGAAATGGAACTTATTTCCCAGCAAACCCTTCTCGTGATCAGTGACAGCAGAACCAATACAGTTGACTTCTCAGACCTCAATACCTGATGTGCCACATGAGGAAGCATAAATGGCATTTAAGAAGATGAATCTGGGTTCTATATTACACAAGGGCCAGTTTCAAAAAATTGAAGAGATTCATTTTAATACTATCTGAAAACAGAAAAGATACTAAAGGTTGGAGAAGGGAAATCAGAAATAGTATTATTAACAAAAATAAAGTTAAAAAGTATCAGAAATTCCTTACTTTTGTGATCACAGGATCATGGATATAATGCTGGAAAAAAATTAACCTTTCATTTGTATATTGAGTCCCAGTGTAGTTAACTGACTTCCCTGAAGTCTCTCTCTCTCTCTCTCTCTCTCTCTCTCTCTCTCTCTCTCTCTCT